>JADXDR010000013.1:477866-577715 GCA_025026875.1 Chlorella ohadii
GTAGAAGGAGGCGCACAAGCATCTGGTGCCTCCTGGTACCGCATCCGGCTGACCAGGCAGCATATGCGTGTGCTATCGATAGCACAGGGCAATGTCGCCCTTCGGCTGTGCATTCCGGGATGTGGCATGCCTGCTGCCTCCAGCTGTAGCATTGGCTGGGCCCTGGTGTGCTGAATACGAAGGCGGGAAATAGATGGGCCACCTTCGGACTCACCCCAGGTGGTGCACAGCCATGAAGTTGGTCACTCGTGTGTCGCTGTCCTGTGGGAAGGGTCAACCAACAGCAGCAACACCAAAGATCGACAACAAATGGAGAGGTTAGCCGAAGCGTGCCCCTCGCTGGCTGCTGCAGGACGTATCTGCCAGTCGCACGTCACGAGACAGCTGATGCGACTGCTCCAGGGTCAGCGGCAGCGCTGCACAGCACATGATACCGCGCGGCGACATCGCTCAAGACCCAGCTTACAGAGCGTGTAAAAAAGTGGGGCTGCGGGCAGGAAAAGGGAGGAGGGAGGACTGGGCGGTAAGCGCGAGGGACGCCAGTGGGGGCGAGCTGACTTCATTGGAGCATACAAATGCTTGGAACAGCAAGAGGCACCGCAGGCTAAGCTGAAAGCGACCGAAACAAAGGCGCGAAAGAGCGCACCGTGCCATGAGGCGACAGAAAAATGCCCCCCCGCTTGAGCAGGGTGGAACCCATCTGCTGGGCGGGCACGTTGATGCCCGGCAGCTCGCCTGCACTAATAGGGACGGGGCCATTTGGGGTGCGCAATAAGATCAGATGTGCCCATTTGTTGGGCGGGCACGCTGATGCCCGGCAGCTCGCCTGCACTAGTCAAACAAGGGGGCCCTTAAGAACATACATCTGGAGCGCGTTGACAACCAAGCGAGCCCATCTGCTGAGGCGGCATGTCGATGCCTGGCAGCTCGCCTGCCAAAGCAGCGCACACGCACGCGGCAGCCAGGGTTGCCGGCAGCAGTGGCAGTGACGACGGCAGCAAGGAGGGCGGAGCAGTAGCTGCTTCCGGGCTGTGCATAAATGCAGAGTTAATTAAATGGTCACACACCGGGAATGTATCGGCGCCAGGTACCGGGCGCGGGGTGGTACAGGCGCACCTGGCCCTGGCCGGTAGGGAAGAACTGCGCGGGGAAAGGAGTTGCGAGGGTTAACGTTTACTGATGGATTGCCAAAAGGTGCAGGCGCACCTGGCGCTGGCCGGCAGGGAAGAACTGCGCGCGGGAAGCAGTTGCGAGGGTTAACGTTTACTGATGGACTGCAAAACGGTACACGTGGACCTGGCCCTGTCCCGTGAGGAGGAATTGCGCAGGGGCGATCCAAACAAAAAGGGCTCTCACTGCTCCTTCATTCGCCGCATACCAACAAACAGCTTTTAATCCAATGGCAAGTTGGCACTGTGCGGCAGGCACCAGTGTGCAGGACGGTGCCCACCCATTCGTCCTCGGCAAGGTGAATGTGGGGCGGGGGACCTGCGGGCAGCACCAGACAGATGGGGAGCAGCTGAGCGGTCGCTGCGGCGCAAGGCGCATAGGCGGGGCATGTGCTCGCAGCATCTGCTTTATCCAGTGATCACAAGGAGGGCAGTGGAATCTGCTAGACCCCCAATGAGGAGAGGGTGCGCACCGCCCACATCGCCGTCGTTGATCACAAGCGTGTACAGGCCGCAGCTGCGGGCAGGATCACAAGCGGGCAGGATCACAAGGCTGCGGGCAGGATCACAAGCGTGTACAGGCCGCAGCTGCGTGCAGGCGGCGGTTGGGAGTGGTTGGAGCCTGTTGAGAGTGCAACAACACTTAACATCACTTAGCGCATCCATTGCGCATTGGAGACAAGCCTCACAACAGAGCCCCCCGTCAACTGCCGGGCCAGAGGCAGCGAGGCAGTGCATGCGACCAGGCCAGTGAGCCCCTGCTTTCGTTCTGGCCAGGCTCACGTGTCGTTGAAGTTGCGGGCAAACACCTGCAGCAGCCAGAGGTTGGGAGGCAGGCGCGTGAGCCGTCACACCGAATGACAGACCGCTGGCAGGGCACCCTCCCCGCACGTCAAGGGGGGAGTGTCCCTCGCACTCCCCCAGTGCAGAGGCATTGATCCGGCTCGTCACTTCCGTCTGTGTTTATGGCAACACTTGCATGCACGTACTGTTTTACCTTGTTATCCCTGAGCAGGCGCGGCAGCACCAGAGTGAAGGTCTTGCCGTCGGGCAGGGTGAGCTCGATTGAGCGCCGCTCAAAGGTGTCCGTCTGGTTGAGATACCAGCCCTCAGGCTCCGAGCCGTCCAGCGGCTTGGCGGCTGGGACGGCGGTCTCCGAGACCGAGCGCCGGGCGGCGGCAGCGGCCAGCGGCAGCAGCGCCACCAGCAGCAGGAGGGCGGCGCGGCGCATGGCGCGAGCTGGAGTGTAGGATGCTTGCTCGAAGCGCTGTGATTGGGTGTTTTGTGCAGCGTGAGGAGCGTGTGTGGGGACGGGCCGCCTCGGGAGGTGCCCTCGCTCGGCACGGCAGGACCCTGCGCACCTGCAATTGCGCAATTGCGGCTCCAGGAAGCCGCCGGGTGTGCGGTAAGCGCTGGAGGGCCGCGTATAGTTGAACAAGGGCAGGACCCACTCATGGGAANCCAGCTCCCTTCCNTTCAGCTGTGCCGAGCAGATCCTCATACCGAGCAGCTCCAGCACCAGCGACACGTCAGTCAACGATGCAACCTTGCGCCCAGCATTTGTTACATGGTGCCAGCGCGGTCCGTCATGCAGGTGGGTGGCTGCCAGTTTGATGTTGCTACAGGCCGCTGCAGCAAGCCGCTGGCCGCCGCCGGCTAGAGCCACTGCGGCAGGCCGATGTTCTCGTAAATCTTGATCTCCCCGGTGTAGCCGGCGGTGACCAGCACCTGCAAAAGTTTGTACGAGGAAGCAGATACCAAATGAGTGCTGTCATACTCTCATCAATCTTGATCTCCCCGGTGTAGCCAGCGGTGACCAGCACCTGCAGGAATGGCGGCAAGGGCCAACAGAGTGGTGAGTGGCAGCAAGGGCAAGCAGAGTTGTGCGTGAGCAGCACGGGGCAACAAGCAAGCAAGCTGGGGCTGTTGCAGCAGCTACAGCCAGTCTCGCCCCGGTCTGCCACACAAGTCCAAACAGCCCAAGACAGCACTCTCAGATGCTAAAGCAGCGGCATGACCTTCATGTTCCAGCCAGCAGCACAAGGTGACACTTGCGGAGCGCCCACCTACCCTCGCGCCCGCGCCGCAGCCAGAGCCGCCTCCCCACCTTTCTTCATACTCTCAGCATGCACTCAAATCAGGAGCAACAGCAGCACAGCGCACCTGCCCTCGCGCCCGCGCCGCAGCCAGAGCAGCCTCCCCCTCCGCCTGATCCTCCAAGCTATCGCTGCGCTGGTGCGCTGCCGCCACTCCTGTAGGACTGAAGCTATCAACTGCGGGAGCGCAAGGGGCGGGCAGCAGCAGACAATGGATCGGCATGCGTACTGGGRAGGGGGRGGCAGAATAGAGCGGGGAGGCCCAGGGCTGTGATGTGCGCCGGCCTGTGCTGCTCCCTTGCCCGCCGGCTGCAGGCTCGCACCGCGGCTGCACAACTCCTGCCTGGCTGCACAGTAGAAGGGGCTGCTGCATGCGACAGCCATCATTTGGCCCAGCTAGCTTCAAGCGCATGCAAGCACATGCAGCACCCACCCACCCACACTCTCACCCGCGCGGTGGCAGGCTGCGGGTGCAAAGACGGCCACGGTCACAACATCGCCATTGGCTTGGAAGCACTCGTATGAAGCATTCTTCTCCTGCAATTAACAAACAAAAACAAGGCGTAGTGAATGAGTGACTGGATGCAAACACGGCCACTGTGACGACGTCGCCATTGGCTTGGAAGCACTTCGTACGAAGCATTCTTCTCCTGCAATGGAACGGTTTGGCAGCAACAGTGTTTTTTTGTGGCGCTTTGCATGGCGACACACGCCGCGACGAGGCATGCCATGCCATGCCATGCTCGTGCCGTGACTCCGGCCATGCAATGTTGCCATACCATGGCTGCCGCACCACGACATGCCAGCTCATGCGGAGCCATGTCATGCCCAGCACAACTCATCCGCATGCGTGCAGTGCCATGCCCATGAAATGGTATCTATGCGATGCACAAAGAACACCAGCCTGCCATGGCCTGCCCATGCCTTGCCAGCCAGCCAGCCACCCCGCCATGCCATGCCGTGCCATTGCCCGGGCCAAGGCATGGCATGGCGTAGCTGCCATGCTATGCCACGACCCAACTCATGCCGTGCCATGCCATGCATCCATGCCGCCCATGCCATGCGCGGCCAGCCAGCCAGCCAAGGCCATGCACTGCAATGCCCACACCACACATGCCCAGCCCACCTTGGCCAATGGATTGTCCGCCTCTTTCGTGAAGCTGCCGCCTGCCGCTCCGCCGCCCGCCGCGCCGCCGGCGGTGCCACCGGCGGGCGGCACCCCACTCTTKCGCGTGCCCCAGATGTACACCTGCAGTAAGAAAGTGAAGGGGCAGCACATAAAATGAGACAGCGAGCACAGCAACTGGACTGCAAGCGGCCCCGCTCTTGCGTGTGACCCAAATGCACACCTGATAGGCAAAAGCAAGGAGTGTAAAAGCGAAATTCAACGGTGCAAACATTGCAGAGGCAGCAAGGACAGGCAGTGCAAGTGCAGAGGCAAGCTCCCTGCTCTTGTGCAGGCCACAAATGGCATGGCTCGAGTAGGCAAGGCCGGGCAGCAGCGGGCTGCAACTTGTAGGCAAGCCGGAATGAGCCAGCCACCCCGCCAGATGACAAGCCAAGCAAAGCAACTCTCACCCAGCCATCGTCGCTGCCGCATGTAATGTAGTCGCCTCCGGGGGAGAATGAGGCCCGGATCTGCGGCACAGAGCACAGTGACCAGAAAAGCTGAAGTTCTCAATGAGAAGTTGAGCATGAACTTAACAGCAAGCGGGCGCCCTGAGAGCTATCATCCAGCAGCACGGGAAATGCATGTGGCATCACGGCCCCCAAACCCCGCCGGGCGTAACAGCTAGCAGGGGCAGCAGCCACAGCACAACCAGCAGGGGCAGCAGGGGCAGCAGAGGCAGCACAGCGTGCCTGCGTGTTGCGGTTGGTGTGGCCCTTGTACTTGCAGCGCAGCGTGTAGCCATCGTATAGCCTGTGGGACGTGGCAGGATGCAAGGGAACGCCTGAGGTTAGGCAAGGAGACAGGCATATCCCTCCTGATTGCTGTGCAACTGCGGGTGTGTGGCAACGGTAGTCAACCAGCAGACGCAAGCCAACGGCTTCACCGCACAGAGGAGCCGTTGCATGCACAGCTTGCGCAGGCCCGAATGTCATGACTACAGTAAGCAGTACCGGTCAAAACAAGGTAGGCTCTAGATTGATATAAGTCACTGGTGCTCACCGCACGCGCGAGTCGTTGGAGGTGATGAGCAGCTTGCCGGGCTCGGCTGCGTGCCAAACTATGCAGTAACATCCAAGCAAAGACATTTGTGAGATGATACGAATGGCTCACCGCACACGTGAGTCATTGGAGGTGATGAGCAGCTTGCCGGGCTCGGCGGGCAGGAAGGCCAGGCCTGTGACCTTCTTGCCGCGAGCGTGCTGGCCCCGCTTGTTCTTCACATCTGCATGAGTTGGCAAACTGCCATGTTAGTTAGACTCGAAACAAGTGGCTGCTTGCAAGCAGCCAAACAGCTGTGCAAAGTGTACCCTGCCTCACACCACTGCACCATGCAGCTGCACCCAACCAAGGCATAGCTCACCCAGCAACGCTTCGTACCCTATTGCAGACTCTTTAACCCGTACATTAGTACAAACGGAGCATAACAATGCAACATGCACACCATGCAGCCAGCCTCTCATTCACCCAGCTGTGCCTTGTACTCAAGCGGCGTTTTACTAAGTCGACCGAGTGGCACAAACGCAGCCAATCAACGTGGCAAGAAGGTTCTCTCAGCTCACCCAGCTGTGCTTCGTACTCGAGCGCCGACTTCTCGATTGTGTAGAAGCGGCACTTGCCCTTCATGGTCCCTACCACCGCCTTGCGCCCATCTGCATGGCAGAAGCAAAACTGGCAAAGCAATGTGTTTAATTGTGCGAGCATGTGCGAGAGCGGAACTTGCCCTTCTTGGTCCCCACCACCGCCTTGCGGCCGTCTGCATGGCAGAAGCAAACACGGCAAGGCATTTTGTTTTGCTGTGCGAATGTGTGGAACCGGCACTTGCCCTTCATGGTGCCCACCACCGCCTTGCGGCCATCTGCAGACAACGGATAGGTGGCAGATTGCATGAGTTGCAATGCAGTACCATGTGTTCTGCAAAGGGCAAGATGCCCTACCTTCAATGTCCCCGCCACCACAGGTTCAATTTCAACCAGACAAAACCAAAACCGCGCGCAAATCACAACACCCGGCTTTTTGTTTAAGTTTAAGTTAAAACTTGCCTTGCGAGTAGGCCACCGCCGTGACCATTTCGTGCACGTCCTGCCACGACACCACTCGCTGCTCCGGGATGTTCCACAGCCGCACCTTGCCGTCGATGGAGCCGCTGCAATGGAGGTTGATTATTGAAAGGAGGGATTTCAGCAGTCATAGGGAGCGAGGCTGGTCGGGGATGTTCCACTGCGCGCCGTCGATGAAGCTGCCACGATGCATCAAAACAAGGCGATTGCAATCGGAGGCAGTACGCGCATGTAAAAGAGGGTCGGATCTGGTGCTAAGGGGTGTTCACAGACGCACTGCCCGCAGCGTTACCCAGCAACAACCTCACAGCGGTACAGCAGCTGCCTATCACCTGAGGAACATCTTGTCATCCAGCGGGTGGAAGTCAATGGCGGTCACAAAGTCGGTGTGCCTGCACACGTGGAACGTTTGGCACCAGTGCAACAAAGTGGACAGCCAAGGAGAGGACTGAAGCTGGAGCTGAACCACAAGCCAGCCCGGCTGACTGTGCCAAGGCCGCAGGGGCAGAGCTGCAACACAGCCCCGATACAATACTGCAGATACGAGGGGCAGCAACAGCTAAAGAGTAAAGACTCACTTGAACACGCGCAGGCACTCATCCATGGACACGTGCCACAGCCGAACCGTCTTGTCCATGGAGGCAGACAGCAAGAACTGTATGTGGGGAGGCAGGGCAGCACAGGAGCTGGGTATTTGCCAGTGGTGTGCTTTGCATGTGCGGCTGCGCCGTTAACTGCCCTGCTGCACACTTGCACTTGCAGATGAACACACAAGGTGAATACACCATCCCAACCTGCGTCTTAGACCAGCAGAGGTCCAGCACGTCCTGCTTGTGGCCGCGGTACACCCTGCAACAGAGCTCATTTTGTGTCGAGTTGTCAGAGCTAATCAATCTCACTCCCAGGCAGCCCCAGAAAGGATCAGCCATCCTCCGGAGGCAGCCAAGCCGTCAAAGCAAAGAGAGTTACTCACCGGTACGGCCGCTGCTGAAAGACGGCAATGGAGGGATCAGCCAGCAAGCCGGCCCCCGCGCCCTCGCTGCCGCCGCCGCCCGCCCCTGCTGCCGCCGCCGCTGCTGCGTCCTCAAGAGGCACCTCGCTTTCCACTGGTGTTGTGGGAGTGCTGCCGCTGCCGCGGGTGGGAGCAACCTCCCACACTCGCACCACGCAGTCCTGGCCGGCTGCGGAGCAGGGAAGGAAGGACATGCAGGATTGGCAAGAGTGCTGGCTGGCTGGAGCAATAGGGGGTGAGCGTACTTCCCACAATCGCACCACACAGTCCTGGCCGGCTGCGGGGCAGGGAACAAAGTAGGGCAGGGGAGTTGCGCTGGCACCAGCCCGGCACCCAGGCAGCAGCAGGGCAGCAGGGGCACGCAGAGCAGCGCAGGGGCATGCTGCACAGCTGCTGTGCCGTCCTTCAACCCAACAACAACCCACCCAAGAAGCGGCGCGGCCATTGCACGAGTACCCGAGTGCCCACACCACCACAGTAGCCCCTCAGCCAAACACATTCCAACAACTGTGAAATTAAAGCACGCACCTGAGGCTAAGAAGCGTCCGTTGCGCGAGAATTTGAGGGCCCACACCACGCCGCTGTGCCCGCCCAGCTGCTGCACCAGGCGCAGATCCGTGAACTCCTTGTAGGACTTGCGGTAGACCTGAGAAATAAAGGCAACTTTTTGACGCATGACACGGCTGCTTGCAAGATCAGTGCAGGCCAGCCAACCGTGGCAAGTCCTGCAAAAGAAAGGCTGCCAGACAGCAATGAGCGCTGATCACCACTTAAGATGCCAGCAGTCTGTCTGGGTGCACACATTGCCTGGTGCACCAACCAACAGTGGACGAGGCTGCAACCCAGCAAAGCGCTCACCTGCACCTTGACCGGCTGCCCCTGCAGATCATCCAGGCTGGTCAGCTGCGGTGGCGCGCCGCCCCCGCTGCCCACGCTTCGCTCCACTCCCGAAAAGCCGCCGCCGCCCGCCGCCGCCCCTGCTGCCATGGGCGCGGCGCCGTCGCCGGGCGGCTGCCCGCCCCGTGGGCTGCTCTGCTGCTGCGCCTGCTGTGGTTTCAGGCTGCTCAGCATGCCGCCCACGCTGGCCTTGACCCAGGTCGCGCCTGCAGGGCATGGTGGAAGGAAGGGCGGCCCGCCGTGGTAAGGCAGCACCCATGCAGTCTGACGTAGGTTGGGCAAACGCTTTCGATCAGGATCGGAAGCTGGCGCAGCATCAACGCCACATGTAGCCACCTCCTGCATCCCACCCACTGACCCGATGTGAAACTGCTGCCGCCATGCATGTTCACAACCTAGCCGAGCCCCACCCTACCCAACCAGACCCAAAGAATCAGCTGCCCACCCACCAACCGACCTGACGTGAAGCTCTTGAAGCTGCGCTGCGCCGCCGCCTGCACCCCGCTCACGCCGCTGCCGCCGCCGCTGCTGCCGCTGCTGAAGGTGGGGCCGCCCAAGGCATGCTGCGGCGGCGGCGCCGGCTGCGGCACCTTGAAAAANGCCAAGCGCGTCCTCAAACTCGTCCAGACTGCAAACGGAGGATAGCTTGTTTGTTGCTACCGCACAACAAGCAACTAACCAAGCGTGTCTTCAAATTGCACAGAAAGAGCACACAAAGCGAGCATAAAATGAGCCAGCACAGGGAGACGCAGTTCCGTGGTTTCTAGAGCGACTCAGCAGGCTGACAAGTCATGCGGCCATGCAGCAGCAGCAGCAGCAGCAGCATTTCAACCTCCTTGACAAGCACCCACCTCAGCTCCCGTGATCCAGCCCTCCAAATAAACAGCGCTACACTTAATGAACCACATGTTTTCAGGCTGCCAACAAGTACCCACCTCAGCTCCCGGCCAGACAGCAGCTCCGTGACCCGGCCCTCGCCGGCCGCCCCGCCCGCTGCGGCGGCTGCGCTGCCCTGCGCCGCGCCGCCCTCCTCGCCTTCTATCACATAGACTGTGCCGGTGTCAATGTCCTTGATCCAGTAGCGCTGCGCAAAAAGTTGGAAGGAGAAGGAGTGAACACAGATGTGGCAGAGATGTGTAGCAATGCATGCACCAGTGCCCCTGCTGTGCGCACCGACCATTGCAGGGCAGGCGTTGCACCCATTGGCAGCAGGCTGTGTGAGCTGTTGCTTATTGCATCTGGTGCATATTGTATCCACCTGATCAAGTGAGTACTCCTTTCCGGCATCCAGGTCCCGAATGCGGAACATCTCCTGCGATTGGATACAGCAACACGGCAGCTAACTTTCACAGCCGCACGCACTGTACTGCTTGCACGGAAGAAACGCACGCAGCGGAGCAGCTGCTGGACGGCAGAACAGCATGGCAGACGCGCAGCTCGGCCATGCAGGCAAGCTGCATGCTGCATGATGGGCAGCGGCAGCGTGCAACCAAAATCCATAGCCTGTGCAGCATCCAGCAGCGGCCCGCTGCCCAACGGCTGCACATCCACACCCCCAGCTGCAAGCACACCCAGACCCACTTGAGGGATGGAGTAGATGCCTGTGGTGGGTGCTGAGGCCATGGGCACGCTGAACAGCGCTGCGCCAGGTGGCAGCTGGGTGCTGGGCGGCTTGCTGGGTGCTGGACCTGCCGCCGAGCCGCCCACACCAGCACCCACACCAGCCTCTCTGCTCTCGCTGCTGCTGCTGCCAACACCTGCCGCTGCACCGCCGCCCCGTGGCAGCGGCGCTGCGGCTTGCTGCACTGCATCTTGCTGCTGCTGCTGCTGCTGTGGTCGCTGCTGCTGGTCGGGCGGTGTGGGTGCACCCGGCGACACAGGAGGCGCGCCCTGCTCCCCAGCCGCCTGCTGCTGCTGCTGYTGCTGCTGTTGGAGGGTCTGCTGCTGGAACACTTGCTGCAGCATGTCCTGGGTCAGCGGTGAGCCAGGCGGTGCCCCGCCCGTGCCCTCATCATCACTGCTCTCGTCATCTGCACAGGCCAGCGGGTTAAGCAAGGCAATTTACACAGAGCTGCGAGGGAGGTGGCACAGCATGCGCTCCATGCCCCCGGATACCAAGTTTGTCCTGCGGATCCAGCAGCAGGGAACCAGCGGCGTGCACAGTGCTATCAGCACAAGCCCGTCCCAGCAGCAGCACCACCACCACCGCCTCCCCCATCTGCCGCACCCGAGGCCAGGGAGCCGTCCCCCTCGTGCATCTCCATGGCCAGCCGGCTGCCACTGTGCGGCCCCAGGTCTGCGGTGGCGGGTGGCGGGTGGCCAGGCAAGCAGGGGCCAGCGGCCAATGGGCAAGCGGGACAGCTGCTGGGCGATTGGGGCAGCCAAAGCCGCCAAAACAGCAGGATGCATGAGTTGTTGCCACAGCCGCACGCCATGCAGGACACAACAACACAGCACAGCCCGCCTTCCCGCACCTGGCGAGTCGTCGTCCGCCAGGCTGTCCTGCGATGCCTCCTCATCCACCGACTCCCCTGCCAGCCCGCTGGGCCGCCTGCACTTGTGAGGGCGGAGCAGCGAGCAGGCCTGGTGCACCTAGCACAACAAGCAGTCTCGCCTGATGCAGCCTCACACCCGCAGCAAAGCAGCACCACCTCCGCTTGCTCAGCTTGACCCCAATCTCCAATGTGCGCGAACCCCTACTGCTGTCCCACGCACCTGCGGTGCCCGGGCTGCGTCAGCTGGTGGCTGCCAAACGCCAGGCGATCCAGGCTGCCGGTGCTGCTGCCGGCGTCGCCGCCGCCGGCCTTGCCGCTCTTGCTGCGCCCGCGCCCCAGCAGCTTGCCGGCCAGCGTGCGCCGCTTGCCCTTGTCGCCCTCTGGGCCTAGCTCTGCGTCCTCGCTGATGGTGGGCTGCAGCAGGTGGGTGGGTGGACCAGACCGGGNTGAGGGGGNAAGTCAGTGGGCAGGTCGTGAAGGCTAGCAGCAGCACAAGTGCATGAACAGAAACATGCAGACCAGCACCAAGCAAGTCCCCAAGCAAACGTGCGCTGCCTAGCCCTCAGCAGCTTCGGACCGCTACCAGCCTGGGCAGTAGCACCCCACCATTGCCCCCACACAAGCTCACCTGCAGCGCCAGCCCGCCCCGCCCCTTGGCCGTGTACTTGTCTTTCTTGGAGCGCAGGCCCGACAGGAAGCGCAGCGCCGCGTTCTTGCCCTTGTGCTCCTTGCCACCCGGCAGCTGGGAGTGCGGCGCCGCGGCCGCGCCCAGCTGGCTGCGCGCCGCTGGTGCCGCCTCGGCCACTGCTTCCGCTGCAGCCGCCTCCAGCATCTTGTCACTGCCAGAGGATTCCATTGAAGCTGCTGACTCGGCCAGCGAGCGTGCGCTCTTGCTAGTACGCAGCGCCTCCACACGGGCGGGCGCCGGCTTGGCGGCTGCAGCAGGCGACGCCTGCGGCAGCGCCGCAGCCGGCGTGGGCGCGGTGGGTGGCCGGCCGCTGCCGCCGCTGCGGGTGCTGCTGCGAGGCGTCAGGTGACCGGACTCGGCCTGTGGGATCCCTGGTCGTGCTGGCGAGGCCGGCAGGCTGCGGAAGCTGCCCTGCTGCTCCATGCCGCCGCTGACGGACGAGCCATCACCACCGCCCCTCATGCTGCCGCCCGTGCTGAGCTGAGAGGGCTTGCGCGGGATGGGCGGTTTGCTGGCCGTGCCGTTTGGCTGCGTCTGCCCCGCCTGCTGCCTGTGGGAGGGATGTGGGCAGGGGCAGCACAGCGACGACTCAGCTGGCACAGCTTGGTTCAGTTTGGGCAGCACCGGTACTGCAGCTGTGGCAGCGCCCGCCCTGGCAGGGTGCCCCCTCGTTGTCTACCCAACAGACACCATTCCCTGCTGCTCACTTGTGCGCGCCTGGCGCCTCTAGCTGCACGGTGAGGCGGGCGGGGCGCAGCACCCTGCCGTCTGGTGCCACCTCGCCCACATCGCCGCGCACCTGGAGCGTGAAAGAGTGCAACAGAAGAGGGCAGTGGATGAATCAGGCAGCTGGCCAAGCACCAATGTGAGCACATGGAACTTTCAGCAAGCCATTGGCACAAGCAAGCCATCGGCACAAGCAAGCCATCGGCACGAGCCAAGCCAGCCAGCCAGCTCAACAGCAGCAACCACCAGGCACACCACCTCCTCACTCACCGTCACGTATCCGTTGATCTCGCTGATGTCGATGTTCTTGCATGCGCCAAAGATGCCGCCGCCGCCAAACTGGATGCTGCAGCACGTGGCAGGTGAGGCCAGGGCAGCAGGGCAAGTTTGGCAGAATGTAGGGAGTGAACGAGCGGGGCGGCAGCAGTGAATTGCATTCCTCAAGGTCAGCAGCGCACAGCAAACTTTGCATCCAGCTGCACCAGCCTCACTTGAAGCCCTTGATGAAGGGGTAGTAATACTGCAGGCGGCAGGAGGGAAGCAGCGGGGATGGTGCAATAGCTGCTGAGCACCAATACCAAATGTGCCATATATGCACCACGTTGGCCTCGCACGCGCGCAGCGGAACGTCTCTCCATGACAATCCCATGCGCTAGCCACCACCACTGCCGCTAGCTGCATGCACCTGGTACTTGGCTCGGTTGTACTTGACGCGCGTCTGCAACACCTGCTCCTGCAGCCGCTGCAGCTGCGCCGCACCAGAGGCCTCGGCGGCCACTCGCTCCGCGGCAATGCGCTCGCTGCAGGCAGGGTGGTGGCGGGTAGTAGCTTGATTTGATGATGTCCATTGGCCATGCAGCTGCCCATGACGCACACCCCTGACATATTGGCAGGCAGACCCTGACGCATGACAGCAGAAGCAGTGCATCCCTGCTGTTGGCACGCAGCCCTGCCTGCCCCACTCCCCACCTGTGCTCCCTCCCCAGCAGCTCCACCTCCAGCAGGTTGATCTCGTCGCGGTACACACGCCGCGTGTCCTGCACACAGTACCAGAGGAATACATGCAGGAACTCGAGATGTCTAGGACTCTGTGCCAGCTGTCACCAACGGCATGCATGTCGTGCCAAGGCTGCACAGACTGACAAATGCGCAGCTGCGGTGCAGAAACATGCAGGGTGCACACGGACAGCTCCCAGCTCCCAAGCCTGCTTCCCTCCGCCGCACCTGCAGCGCCACCAGCTGCGTCTCCCAGATCTCGCGGTCCGCGGGGCGGGCCCCTGCCCGCGTCACCTCCCGCTTCGCCGCCTCAACCTGCAAAGAATGGAGAGTTACCAGGTGCTGGTCTTCAGTCAGCCAGCCACGGGCTGCTGGGTTGGGTGGCATGCACATGCCCCCTCGCTGCAGCTGCCACACACTATTACTGCCACCCGCACCTGCGCTGCTAGGGTCTCTAACGTCTCCACCAGGCGCGCCCGCTCAGCGCGCAGCTCCTGCAGCAGGCAGGGGGGAGGTGGGAGGGCAGGGGAGATGAGGCAGGCCAATACGCAGGGCTGCAGCCAACATGCCATCAACACTGGTGCTCCGTACAGCAACCACAAGACCCAGTCTCCTGCAGCCCTGGATGCCGCCCCCTGTCAACTGCTCACCTCGATGGACAGCGGCCCGCCGTCGGCGGCGGTGCGCGCTCGAATGACGTTGAAGCCGGTGTGCACCGAGGGCGCGCCCGCCACCGCGCGTTGCGCCATGCCCTCCAGCCGCTCCCGCAGCGCGGCCTCCTCGCCCATCAGGATGCCCAGGCTCTCCTTCATGCTAGCAGCCAGCTCCTTGAGCGCCGGCCGAGCGCTCGTCTCATAGTGCCGCAGGTGCGCCTCCTTGTCACGCGCCACCGTCGCATGCAGCTGCGCGGCGCGCGCTCGCAGCGGCCCCAGTTCCTCTGTGGTCATGGCTGGCGGGTGTGCTGAGGCCGAATCGGCAGGACGCCGGCAAGGGGCAGCGCCGGCCGTGCGGTTGGGCGAGGGGCACTAGCCGCTGCCGCCGCCGCCTGCCGCTGCCGCCGCCGCGGTGGCTGCCGAGGGCCGTTGCCGTGCTGCAAGAACTGCCGGCACTACTGCAGCAGCCTCATGGCAGGATGAGGTCCAGCGCCGCGGCTTGAGCGTCGAGCCAGTGGCAGCCGCTGTGACGCGGCTCGCCCCGGCGGTGCCGATGGTCACAAAATAACGTCCACTGCTGCCTGATCAGCCGGCAGCACTGCAATATCGCCGGCGAGCAAGTTGACTGCCGCGGCCGCTGCACAAGTGGGCCGGGTGGCGCCTCKTTTGTTTCGATGTGTGTGCAATGTGCACGATCAACCGCGATCGCAACCTCAGGCTCCTGCTGGGGCCATTTGCCGCCGCTGCCGCCACCCGAACTGCCCACCCGACCAGCAACCGCAAGGGACCATCATCGACTCTCCCGTCCCTTTCTCACATGACCCTCTGCCCCACGCACATCACGCACAACTCATGTCTCTCAATTGGCACCAAACCGCCATGCTAGAAGGTTGATGCGCATTACATCGTTACCGGGCAGCATTGCTGTAGCAAGTGAGCAAGGTGGCTACCGACATGCAGCAGATGACCAAAGAGAGAGAGAACGGGAGTACAGGGGAGCGGAGGAGAGAGTACAGGGGAGAAAGAGTGCAATCCGCCGTCTAGAATTGCCGCGATGCCCGCTCCCGCTGGTCCTTTTCGCGCTTTGCATACAGCCGCTCTGCAGGGGAATCGTTGTGGTGGGGGACCAGCAAGCATGAGGGCATGTAGCAGACACCAGCCAGCCAGCAGCTTGCAATGTGTATGGTAGCAGGCAGGCGCAGCCCCGTGGCACTGCCCCGCCATGCGCCCGCCCAGCCCTGCCCCGCACCCTTGCTCCGCCCCAGCCTTCCCGGACACGCACCTAGCGCGCGGCGCGCCTCGCCGGCGGGGAAGTTGGACATGTCAAAGTAGTGGGGGGCCAGGTCCACCAGCCACTCCCCCTTGATGTCCGTCACGGTGCGGATGTAGTTCTTGCTGGTCAGCACAAACTCCTGGTACAGCGCCCTGCGGGGAGGCGGAAAGGGGGCCGGCGGCAGGGGTTGGATGCGGTGGTTAGATGAGGCAGGGCAGGGGCGTGCATGCTTGGACTGGCGGTTACAACCAACTCCCAGGCTGGCTGTGCTTAAGCATTCACACACTTACAACCACAACTCTTGCAAGCGAGACAACCGACAGGCACTCCAAAACAGCGCTCACCACTCGGGCTTGTGGTCCAGGCAGGTGGAGGGGTGCAGGTACACCACCTGGTTGTCCTTGGCGGTCAGGTAGTGGCCCGTGCGCTCCAGGTGCGCCACCTGAGTACAGCGGGCGGGCGGCATGAGGCAAGGGACAGCAATCAGTGCATGCTGGAGCAGGGCAAAGTGTGGAGACAGGGTGCCAGGAGAGCGCACAACAAGGAGCGTTCCACGGCAGCTGCTGCAAACGAGGTTGCAGCCGGGCGTCACAGTGCAGATGCAACATTCACAGAGTCCCAGAACAGTCCCAGAGCACGGCACAGCGTGCCTGCAGCCAGGCGCGCACCTGCATGAAGTAGCCGGCCACCAGCGCCTTGCGGATGTTGGTGTAGTAGTCGCGGCTGTTGAAGTCGGTGGAGCACAGCTTGACCTGCAGCCGCGTGCAGATGCGCACCTGCGCGGGAATGAGGGAGGACGGGGTGGTGAGATGCAGGCTGCTGGAGCAAGACACATGCTTTGGCAGCCAGCAGCAAGCTTGCTTTGCGCACAACATCGCTGCACTGCTGGCCTGCTGGACTGCAGTGCCACACTCTGCCTCTCACACCACGCAAACAGCCCCGCCCTCCCTCGTCGGTACTCACTAGCTGGCTGCGCACGTTGTCTGCGGACTTGAGGGAGCGGTGGTTGAGGAAGTTGGCAAAGCACCACTCGTTGTCCTCGCCATGCTGCTTGTACGCGTGGTACACGTTGAGCAGCGTCAGGTGGTCGCCGTCAATGTGCGCAAACCGGGCCTGCGGGCGGTGCGATTAGTGGGAGGCGGCAGGTCATGGTCTGTCGTGTGCTGGGCCACGAGGGGTCTAGCATGTGTTGGCTGGAACGAGCACGCTCACAAACTTGCTGTGCCCTCTCAAGCCGCAAGCTGTGAAAACTCCTCCAGCCCCAAAACCGCACCACAACTAACCCCCAGAACAGCCCCCCCAAGGCACCTTGGACTCGTCGGCCGCCTTCATCGCCTCGCGCGGCCGCACAAAAACGTTTGGCACCGACAGCATGGCGGCGATGGACAGAATTTCGTTGGAGCACTTGAACTCGGGGGCGGCCACAATCATCTTGGACAGCTGCGGGTCCAGCGGGAACTCGGCCATGACGGAGCCCACCTGCGGTAGAGGGGATGGGTGAGTGCAGGCCGGTTGGAAAGGTGTGGCATCCACAGGGTGCAAAGCGCAGGCTCCTTGCAGCAAAAAGCACGATGCGCCAAAGAGAGGGCTGGCAACTGAACACAGCGGCAGACATGCGCACTGCATGCTCTGCCCGCAACAGGGCTGCCGCCCCTGACAACCTCCCCGCACCTCGGTCATGTTGCCCTCGTCGTCCAGGGCGCCCAGGTAGTTGAGCAGCTCCAGCGCACGCATGAGCGTCTCGGGGGCGGGCGGGTCCATGAAGTCAAAGTGCACCTGCAGGGGTGGGGTCAGGGTGGGAGAGCAGGGGTGAGGTGGCCGGGTGACAAAGCACTCGGTGGCGGTGAAATTGAAAGTGAGGTGACGGATAGCGGCGACCAAGCGAAGAAGTAACAAGGTGCAAGCGGGTGCAGCGCGGGCCTCCGGTGTCGAGGTTGTACTCATGTNGCGGGGCCACAATCAGTCCAATGTAGATAAGGAAGTGAAAATGTGTCGTCACGGGCCGGCAGGATGCAGGCATGCAGGGTGCAGGTGCGCTCAGATTCTATGGGTGTTTTCTTGTCTTCCTAGCCCCGTGGGGCCGGTTCAGTACGAGGAATGTTTTATAATCACAGCGCAGGTGTGCAGGCGTGTGGGCGTTGTGAGCCATGCAGGTGCGCATGAATGCATGCCGAGTGCAAAGCAGCGTGGCAAGCAGGGCGGGCACACCCCGCCGTAAAGCAACCCCGACATCCGTGCATTCCCCTCACCAGGTCATCAATGCCCAGCTTCTTCAGCTGCAGCACCACCGAGCCCAGGTTGGAACGCAGGATCTACAGCAGGGTAAAGGCGAAGGTGCGGCAGAGGAACAGTGAGCAAGACGGCCGCCAGCAGGCGGAGCGTTTCGCAACTGTATCGGCCCGCCGCCCGCTGCCACGCCGCTGCTCCTGGCCAGCCAATCGTACGCCTGGCTGCCTGGCCCACCCAACCCTACACACCCCCCTGCTGCACACCCACCTCGGGGTACGTCTGCTCCTGCAGGTCCTTGTAGAACGAGGCCTCGGTGTAGAGGCGGAAGCACTTGCCGGGCTTGGTGCGGCCGGCGCGGCCCGCCCGCTGGTGCGCCGAGGCGCGCGAAATGGGGGACACCAGCAGGCTCTCCACACGGATGCGCGGGTTGTACACCTGTTGGGGAGGGCAGAGCGGGGAAGGGGTGGCAGCAGTGTGAGCAGCATGCGGTGGGCTGGCATACAACAGCGGCAGGCAGCAGGGTTGGTGGGTAGAAGCCGTCACCAGCACACAGCAGCTGATCCCCAGCCCAGAAACAGCGCACCGCCCCTTCTGTCACAACCCAAACTAAAAGCTACTGCTCACCTTCTGCTTGGCAAAGCCGGGGTCGATGACATACACGATGCCGTCGATGGTCAGCGACGTCTCTGCAATGTTGGTGGAGACAATGATTTTGCGGCCGGCGGGGCCGCCGGGCCGCGCTGCGGGTGGCGCCGGGTCAAAGATGCGCTGCTGCTGCTGGGGCGGCAGCGTGGAGTAGAGGGGGTACACCTTGACCGGCCCCACGCTGTCGCCCATGTTGTTCACCTGCGCAGGGGTGGAGGGGGGAGGCGCAGGCGGGGTGTGAGGCAGGCGCGGGCGCATGTGGGATGCTGCAAGGATGTTGCACCGGCTCGCAGCTTCTGCAAACCCTTGAGGTTGGTTGGGCTGCCAGCATGCTCTGACCCAGCATGCAACCGCTACCCGGCGTGCAACCGCTGCAATTGTTGCATCCGCTGTACACAACCCCTGCCCTGCCCTGCCCCAGCCAGCTGCCCTGCCCTCCCGCTCTCCCCGCCTGCCCGCACCTCCTTGACGATTTTGCGGCACGCGTCCTCAATCTCCTCCTCGCCCGTCAGAAACACCAGGATGTCGCCCGGAGGCTCGCACGAGTGGATCTGCACCACCGTGCGGATGGCCGCCTCCAGGTAGTCGCGCTCCGGCTCCTGCGGGAGGGCGGGGACAGAAGAGAGAAGAGGGGTGTGAGTGAGAGGCACACAAGAGAGAGGAGTGGCGTGAGTGGGAGGACACGTTACCAGACAGGGGGCAATTGGGCTGCAAGGCAGGAGTAATCGAGTGCCACAGACTGCAGCGCCGCCAGCGGGCCAAGCAGCCCACAACCAGCTGGCAGAAGCACCTGGCTGTGGCCGCCCTGCACCCAGGCCCACCTGCGTGTAGAAGATCTCCACGGGGTGCAGCCGGCCGGGCACCTTGATCAGCGGCGCATCCAGGAAATAGCCCTGGCGGGTAGGCACGGGTGGGTGGGTTCAGAAACAGTCAGGCATGTTGAGCCGCAGGATGGCACGCTTTACAGCATCAACCTACACATTGCTGCCTCACCTGCGCCGCAACAACTCTGGCAAGCCCCGCAGTGCACCCAGCACACGCGCAGCGCCTGCCCAGCACACCAGACCACAGCTGTCCCACAGCACACACAGCATGCAGTGCACAGCATGCGCAGCGCACCTGGAACTTCTCGGCCTCCAGCGTGGCCGACATGACCACCAGCTTGAGGTCGGGCCGCTGCTTCAGCACCTCCTTGAGCAGGCCAAACAGGACGTCGGTGGCCAGCGTGCGCTCGTGCGCCTCGTCCAGGATGATCACGCTGCGGTAGTAGATGGTTTGGGGGAGGCAGTGAGGCAGGGGGTAGGGTTGCAGAAATGGGTCGGCCCGGTCGCTCAGCAGTTGGCGCTGCCCTGCCGTGTAGCATTCCATTCGCAACACCTCGCCATGCCGAGAGGCGCACTTGCACTGTATCCTAATAGCCCTGCCCGGCAGCCCCCTGCACACACCTGTACTTCTCCAGCAGCGGGTCGGTCATCGCCTCGCGCAGCAGCATACCGTCGGTGGCAAACCTGGCGCAGGGACAGGTGTGGCGGGTGGGCTCATTGAGCAGCAGACGTTGATGGAAGGCACTGGCAAGGCACATTCATGTGCAACTACACATGCAATGTGCTGCTGGTTCACTTTGTGCACCGAACCGGCACCAAATCAGCAGCAATTCCTGCCAGCCAAGCAGCGCTCTGCTGCGGTCTGCTTTTCTGCACCACCATCCTGTTCCTGCGCGCCGCCTCACTTGATGATGGTTTTGGGGCCGGAGCACTCCTCAAAGCGGATGGAGTAGCCCACCTCCTCGCCCAGGCTAACATCCATCTCCTCCGCCACGCGCCGCGCCACGCTCATCGCCGCCACACGTCGCGGCTGCGTGCACACCACCTTCTTGCCGCCCGTGCAGTAGCCGGCCTGGCGGTAGGGGGGCAGAGAGAGGGCAGCAGGTGTTGGGTGAGCGAGCGGCGCATGGGCCGCATGGATGGGGCACAAACAGCAGACCTCAGGCTTGCTTGGCAGGCACCGAGCAATGCAAGTTGGCCAGGCTGGGGCAACTGGAGTGTCTTTACATTGCAAGCTGCTCTGAGGGTCAACCACACGGACATCCACATAAGACTGCTGCTTGCAGCCCCATCACAGCTGCCCCGCTGGAACTGCAGCCGCACCAAACCCGCACCTCTGCAATGAACTGCGCAATCTGCGTCGTCTTGCCGCTGCCCGTCTCTCCCACCAGGATAATCGTCTGGCTGCTGTTCACCATGTTGATGAAGTCGGCCTTGGCCTGCCACACCGGAAGCCCTGCAGCAAGCCGGGAGGAGGCAAGGTGATGGACGGTGACGCACGGAACAGGCGGCAAAAGCGCATGCACGCATGCTGCAAGGCACATGCATTGCTCCCTCAGCCCGCTTGCCGGCCCCGCCCCCGCTCACCCTGCCGCGTGGCCAGGATCTGGTGGTAGCGCGTGCTGTAGGGCCGCCCTGTGTAGGGGTTGACGCTGCCATCTGCTGCGGGCGGCGCCGCCGTCTGCTGCCAGCCGATGCCCTGCCCATTGGGCTGTGCGGGCGCCGCCGGCACGGGCGGCGCCTCATACACCTCCAGTTTCCGTTTGCGCTCCATGCTGCTGCTGCTGCTGAAGGGCGGGGAAAGGGAGTTTGAGCGCTCGGCACACGCAGGCGGGGGCAGGCAAGCAGCCGGCGGCGCTGGCGGCGGCGAGAGCAGCGGCGGCCGTGCAAGCACAGAGCGCAGGTGCATGAGCGTGTGGCACGACCGGCTGCGCCTCACCTGGGCTATGCAAGGGCCCTGGGCCAGCCAGCCGCCCGCCGCGAGGCTGCTTGGCGGTGGCGGCGGCTCACAGGGGGCTGCGGGCGCTGCTGGTCACTGGTGCGGGCCTCCTCTGCGTCCCCAGCTGCGCCGGTGCTGCCGATGCTCGTGCAGCTGCTTGCAGCAGGCTGTGCAAGTCGTGCACAAGCCCAATTGGCCCGATCGGGTGCTGAGATGAATGTCTGGAGTGCCAGCAGCGCGGGCCACGCCCGCTGGAGGCGTGGCGGCGTCCTGGGACCGCCATGCAAAAGGCAGCACGCAGCACGTCCGCTCAATCGCGGGTCAGCAGCCCATCACGGCGTACCTCCGGTATCGCACGACCATGCAGCAGCAGATGGCGTTCAGCAGCAGCGTGCGGGGCACCGCCCTGCCCGCCAAGCCCCGTGCCTCCAACGGTGCGCCTCCCGACCGCCCGCGCTGGGCATCCTGCTTGGAAACCAATTGTAAACGGTTTCGAGCGCCCGCACTGCCTGCAGGGGCCGCACGGGCGCGGCTTGCAGTCAGGGGCCAGTCGCAGCAGGCCCCCAGGAGCGTGCAGACGAGCGGGTGAGCCGGGGGCAAGCTAAGGATGCGTGCCACAGCCCCACAAACGCCCCCACCGCCCCTGGCAGTGCCAGCGACAGCCGCCCCGCTCGCGGCGCAAGGCGGCGGGCACGCTCGCCGCAGCCCGCCCAAATCTGATCTGCTTTGGCGCTGACTGGCCGGCTGGCGCTGCCGTTGGGCACCCTGTGCCTAGAGCAGGGCGGCAGGTGCAGCGGGCCGGCTGTAGGCCTGCCGCCTGCTCGC
Source organism: Chlorella ohadii (assembly GCA_025026875.1). Taxonomy (NCBI): domain Eukaryota; kingdom Viridiplantae; phylum Chlorophyta; class Trebouxiophyceae; order Chlorellales; family Chlorellaceae; genus Chlorella; species Chlorella ohadii. The sequence goes on from JADXDR010000013.1 coordinate 499,562, forward strand.
CCGGGGCGCTGACCAGCTGGCGTACCGCCCACCCGCTGGCTCCTCTTCTTCCCGCAGTGCCGCCACTGCCGAGGCCGTGACCAACGGCATCGTCACCTCGCCCCTGTTCCGGCTTAGCTACGATACCGACAATGTGAGAGGGCACCCCGCGGCAGCTAGTCAGCGCTCTGCTTGGCACAAAAAAGCCGCAGACCGCCGGGTGCCTGCCCGCCTGCTAGCCACAGGCGCAGAACCCTACTCTACCACGCGGCAGGCCGGCGGCATGCGCATGTCGGCCAGCCTCCCCAGCGTGCTGCTGAACTTGCGTGTCGAAAGATGAGCAGTAATATAACAACAGATGTGTACTCTCCCGTCACAGCCTGCCACTGAGCAGCCGCTGCCTGCCCGGCGGACCCCGCCCGTGACGCCTGTCCCCCCGCCCGACATGCACCATTGCCGCAGGAGCACCCCGACCTGACTCGCAGCTGGAAGAAGACCATGAAGATTGCGGTGACAGGCGCTGCTGGCCAGATCTCCAACCATCTGGTGTGTGGCAGTGCGCCGGCTGCAGCGGGCGGGCGGGGGAGCTTTCAAACTGCCCAGCATCTGCGCATGGGAGCTGCGAATGTCGGGCTTTGGCCGCAGTGGTACCTGCTGGCAGGAAGGCACTGAGCAAATTTCCCTGCGCCCTGCACACCGCCCCCTCTCCGCAGCTGTTCATGCTTGCCAGCGGCGAGGTGTTTGGGCGTGACCAGCCCGTGGCGCTGCAGCTGCTTGGCAGCGAGCGCAGCCGCGAGGCGCTGGAGGGCGTGGCCATGGAGCTGGAGGACAGGTGGGGGTTGAGGGGTAGTGAGGGGGTGTGTTTGGGATGTTGGGTGTTGAAGGGCTGTGCGGGGTGCGGACTGCTGAGGGAGATGGCTGTTCAACAAATGGACGGGCTGCGGCGGGAGGCGGGAGACAGGTTGGGAGCACAGCAGTCCGGACCATGGGAGTGTGTGCCTCGCTTTGGGTTGGCTGCTGAATGACATGAGCTGTCGCTCCCCCGTCTACCCTGTCTGCAGCCTGTACCCGCTGCTGCGCGAGGTCAAGCTGGGCATTGATGCGCACAAGGTGCGCTGGATGTGGTGCTCAATGTGCACCTGCACACAAGCAGGCTGCTGCTGTGCAACTAGTCGGCTGCATGTGACATGGTGGTGCTGCCCGTGACACATTAACTGTGCATTGCAAACCACGAGGCTGCTCAATCGCACGCTGGCATGCAGGTGTTTGAGGACGCTGACTGGGCGCTGCTCATCGGCGCCAAGCCCCGCGGCCCCGGCATGGAGCGCAGGTGAGATCGCATTGCCTCTATCTGTCCTGTGTCTGCTATCATGTGGCACTGCCATTTCTTGGTGACGGCGCACTCTGCCATGCCGCTGCTGCCAGGCTGGCCCAATCCAAGAGTCCTTTGCGCTGCTCTTGTCCCCAACCGCCTGCTCGCCTCACACCAACCCCCCTGCCTCCCCGCAGCGCGCTGCTGGACATCAACGGCCAGATTTTCCAGGAGCAGGCCCGCGCCCTGAACGAGGTGGCCTCCCGCGACTGCAAGGTGCGCGCAGCAATGTGCTGCTGTGGGCAGGCTGTTGGCAGGCTGTAGGCATGGCACACAGCCTGACGGATGGCAGCACTGCTTGGGGGCGGTGTGGCTGATGCACAGCTTGCTGGCTGTTGCAGTGCGGCCAACCTGCTGCTCACTCTCAACTCATGCTGCTGCCCGCAGATGCTGGTGGTGGGCAACCCCTGCAACACCAACGCGCTCATCGGTGAGCCGGGTTGCTGCCAATCAACACAGCTGCCCCGCTTTGCTCCAGCTGCTAGTGCTTTTGACAGCCATCCCACTGCACGCCACTGGCTGCTCACTGCTCACTGCTGACGGTGTTGCCGAACTTGCAGGCATCCACAACGCGCCCGACCTGCCCGCCCGCAACTGGCACGCGCTGACCCGGCTGGACGAGAACCGCGCCAAGGTGGGCGGTGCAGGGGATGGAGCGACACCAATGGCAGCGATGGAACACAGGCAGTGCAACTCCAGGAAGTTGCCGTAATCAAAGGGTTAAGCAGCCTGCAGGACAGTGGGCAGCCACTTTTGGGAGGAATGCAATGCAATGATCGTGCTTTGCTTTGCCTGCACTTGCCGCCCGCAGTGCCAGCTGGCCATCAAGGCGGGCAAGTTCTACACCAGCGTGACCAACGTGGCCATCTGGGGCAACCACTCCACCACCCAGGTGGGGGCAGGGGGCGAGTGTGGGCATGCATGTGACAGCAGCTGCCTAGTTGCTGTGCAACTATCCGCGACCCTGGCTGAGTGGCAGCCCTGCACCCAACCTTGCATCCAAGCTGTTGGCTGCTCCTGGCTCCCACACCCGTCCTCCTAACCCCCTCCCCCTCCAACCATCCACCCCAGGTCCCCGACTTCCTGAACGCCAAGATTGGCGGCGTGCGCGTGCCCAACGTCATCCGCGATCAGCAGTGGCTGAAGGAGGAGTTCACGCCCAAGGTGCGCAGCTCGGGAGGGTGGGGCTGGGTGGGGGGTGACTTGGGGACGGCTGCTGGAGCCGGACACAGCTGCACACCTTGCAAGCCGCAGTAAGTTGTTGTGCCGCTGCACGATCTCACCCAATATGTAGCAGTTCTTACCTCCTCCCAGCCCCACTCTTGCTCCCCTCCACAGGTGGCCAACCGCGGCGGCGCGCTGATCAAGAAGTGGGGCCGCTCCTCCGCCGCCTCCACCGCCGTGTCCATCGCCGACCACCTGCGCTCGCTGTACACGCCCACCGCCCCCGGCGACTGCTTCTCCACCGCCGTCTACACCGCGGGCAACCCCTACGGCCTTGACGGTGCGGGCAGGGCAGGGCTGATCGACGCTGATGCGCCAATGCTGCTGCTGCCATGGCGCTTTGCAGCAATGAATAGCTTGTCCTGCACCTCAAGTTGCTGTGCCAATGGGACTGCGCTCCCACGCCGGCTGCCGTCCCCACCCCAACGCACAACAACATTCCACCCCTCCCGCCCCCCTGCCACTCGCAACAGAGGACCTGGTGTTCTCCATGCCCTGCCGCTCCAACGGCGACGGCAACTACGAGGTCATCAACGACTTTGTCATCGACGACTGGCTGCGCGACAAGCTGCAGGTGCGTGGATGGGAGCAGCTGCCTGGACGGATTAAACTCTCCGCCCTCAAACACCCAATGTTCTCTTGGTTGTGGCCCTTAGCATCTGCCACCTGAGCACCGCCCTTTTCCGGCAAGCGCCGCCGCTCACTGCCGCTGCCTGCCTGCACGGTTGCAGGAGTCTGAGGCCGAGCTGCAGAAGGAGCGCGACTGGTGAGCGCCGCAGCTCTGCCTCAGCTGCGTGGCTGGCAAAGGAGGCCTTTGCACCGCATGGCACAGCGGTTGGCTTCCTGGTCCAATGCCAGTGGATGCTTGCGCTGCCTGCCACGCGCTAGCGCTCACCCCATTCACGCCCGTCCTTCCTCGTCGCAGCGTGGGCCACCTGATTCCGGGCGCCTCCAAGGCGGTGTGCGCCATCACTGAGGACACCATGCTTCCTGGTGAGACAGCATATGAGGGCCTCGAAATGGAGGAGCAGCCTGGTGGTTGTCATGGCTGCTTGGCAGACTGCCTGTGTTGTCATGATTGGCAGCAGCAGCCAACTTCCGTACTGCGCTGATGCACCGACTTGCTGCCGCTGCCGCCCCTGCCACGCAGGCGAGAACTGAGCATGCATCCAGGCCCGCGCAGCTTGCGGCACGTCGGCAGCCAGGCACCTTGCCATCCCATCCACACATACAGGCGGCACGCACAGCTCGGCCTGAGGCCGGCCGTGCCTGCCTGGTCTCTGTCAATCGGTTCATTTTTTCCAAACCACCACAACCGCTGCCTCGGCTCCCTCTGCCCCCGCGCGGCCGCCACACTGCAGCCTTGAAGGCCCACCGGCCGGCCGTGCTTGTTTGACCCAATGCACGCGCGGACTCGTCTTCCTGTTCCCAGCCCCTTTGCCCTGGCCCCGCGGCCCGAGGCCGCCCCACGCCGCTTGCTCAGAAGGAATTTGATTCTGCCAGAACAAATGCCAGTTTTCTCCCACCTTTTATCCTGTCTTTTCAATAGATGATGGCTTCCTGAAATGTCGATGATGTCGGATGGACGGCGCGGTTGTGCAGGGCCCTGAGGGCCCACCCGCCTCCTGCCATTTTCACCGCTNCCCCCCCACCTGCATTTTGTTGGCGCACGCGCGCTCACACTCTCATTGCAGCACACGTGTAATGCACCCGAGCGGCACGGCTGGCAGGCATGGGGGTGGGGTGCGCGTAGCGGCGGCGATGGCAGCGTCCACGGAGCCCGATGCGTGAGAAGCAGAGCAGCCAGCTGTTCCAAAGGACTGGACACTGTGGTGCAACGGTTGTGCATGCTGCGGCTGGGATGTCTGTTGTCAATCAATCGTAACAAGKGGTGGCTCCAAGCCACTGACGACTCCGGCTTGTCGCCGGCGCCTGCGGCCCCGGMAAAACCGGGCGCCGGCGCCCGGCGGCGGCAGCGGCGGCGGCGGGCACGGCGGCACCATCTGGGCTCGCAGGGGGCAGTGCTGTTGCTACAGTGCCATCTAGCCCCCAAGCTGTGCTGCCAGCCCCTTGGCAAAGTCTCAGAGCGCAGGCTGGCGTCTTCCCGACCGGTCGAGCTGGCAGGAAGGGCCCCAAACCCTAGGCTGCACCGCTGCCAGACGGGTGCCCACAGCACTTCAAGCATTTGTGGCTGATCGCGGACTGGTGGGGGGCCAGCCAGCACGTGAGGAGCGTGACCTGCTGTGGATGCTACGCTCGGCTTTGCCTGAGCGAGCCCCCTGGCCCGCCTGCCACTGAATCAAGCATCCGCACACCCCGCCCCGCTGCTTGCAAGCGCTGCAGAGCCCAGAGACCGAGCAAGGGCTTTGGTAGGGCTTGCAGTCATGGCGGCCCGCACCGCCGGGCTCGGGGTGTCCAGGGGCAGCAGCAACCTGCTGGGCGCGCGTGCAGCGCCCTTCACACCCTTCAGCGGACTGCGGCGGGTGCCGCTCGCTCATGGCAGCACTGGGGCCACCCTGCGCTGCGGGCCGCTGCGGGCAGGCCGCGGCAGCAAGCTGCAGGTGGGTGGGAGCGGGCTGGCAGCGTTGTGCTGCCGCCGGGGTTCGGGATCGCCAGCTGCAAAAGCGCCCGCAACTTTACTGTCACGTGCCGCTCCGGCTGGGGTTTGGCGGCGCCTGTGGGCGGGTGGCAGCATGCATGCATGCGATCGGGCGCTGCAGCACCACCTGCCGCCGCCGCCGCCTGCTGCCTGCCGCTGCCTGCCGCCGCCACTACTCAACCCCCTCCCCTTCCCACCCTGGCTCCCTCCAGGTGGTGAGCAAGCACTCGGCGGTCCCAGAGGCACAGGGCCTGTTCAACCCCGAGAATGACAAAGACGCATGCGGAGTGGGCTTTGTGGCGGGTGAGCTTGCGCGGGCTGCGGCCGCCCGGAGGCTGGCGGCAGCTGGGGGCGGTTGGGCGCGGCTGTGCCCGCCATGCTTCAAGCTGTCCCCACGTTGGATCTCACACGCTCCACCTCCTGCGCTGCCCCCCGCAACAGAGCTGTCCAAGGAGCCCAAACGGCAGACGGTGGTGGAGGCGCTGGAGATGCTGCGCCGCATGACGCACCGCGGCGCCTGCGGCTGCGAAACCAACACGGGTGGGTGCGGAGGGTGGGGCCTGGGGCCGGCTGTGCTGCTGGCTGAGTGCACGCATGCGTGTGATTCCAACTTGGCAGGCACCATGTTTGTTATGTTTGTTGGTCCTCAAGAGCATTCCCGATGCCGCACCGTCGTTCGGTGCTCTCCCTCCACCTTGCACCTCCACTCCACTTGCCCTGTGCGCAGGCGATGGCGCGGGCATCCTGGTGGGCATCCCCCACCTCTTCCTGTCAGAGGTGGCGGAGAAGGAGTGCGGCATCGAGCTGCCGCCCCAGGTGCGGCGGCGGGCGAGCGGGGCTGAGGAGCGGGGCAACAGGCAGCGGGGCTGTCGCTTTGCGTCGCTGCTGCTGTAGTGCCCTGCCGAGCCCGGCGGCCACCCATGCTTGCCAGAGCAACTCGATCCCCTTTGGCCCAGCTGCCCGCCGCACCCACGTGTGCTCCCCTTGCCCTGCTGNCTCCCCTCCGCTTTGCTTTTCCCAGGGCGACTACGCGGTGGGCCAGGTGTTCCTGCCCAAGGACCCCATCCTGTACGACCAGGCCAAGAAGGTCATCCACCAGGTGCGGCGCTNGGGGTGGGGGCAGGGGTGCGCTGCAAGGCCCTGTTGCTGAGTGCACAGCGCAGTGCGTCAGCTGCATGCCACCGCCGCTGTGGTGCTTCTGTCTGTGCTAAGTCAGCCTCGCTTGTGCCCATCATGGCACCTCCTTTCAGGTGGCGGCCAACCAGGGGCACGACCTGCTGGGCTGGCGCCACGTGCCCACCGACAACTCCTCCCTGGGGCCCTCCGCGGTGGGTGGAACAATGCATGCAGCGCCTGGTCCGCCTGCATGGGGAGACGTAGCGCTTCTGCTTCTTCTGGCAGTACCTGCTAGCAACCGTGCACATGGCAGTTACTGCTGCTGCCAAATGGGTTGCAGTTCCTGCCGCTGTTGCCGCCTGTCTGCTGCCGCTCCTGCTCACCGCCGCCGCCTGCACACACCTCCCCTTCACCACCCCAGGTGGCCACCGAGCCGCGGGTGGAGCAGTTCTTTGTGGTGCGCTCCAGGCTGGAGGAGTGCGCCACGCTGCCGCTGGAGCGACAGGTGCGGCGGCAGCAGCGCAGCGGTAGACAGCTGCGTGGGACAGCAGTGTGGTGGCAAGAATGTGGGGCAGCGTTGGGGCAGCAGTGTGGAACCAGGCAGGCGGTGGTTGCAAACCACGTGTGTGCCGCTGTGGCATGCATGCCATCGCGGCTTGCAGTCGGAGCCAGTCCAACCCACACTTCTTTACGCACACCCTCTCACTGCTGCAGGCGTACGTGCTGCGCAAGCTGATTGAGCACCGGCTGCGCATGCGCGGCATCCACGACGACGACGCCTACATCTGCTCCCTCTCCTCCCGCACCCTGGTGTACAAGGGGCAGCTGACGCCGGAGCAGGCGAGCCTGGGAGGGGGTGTTTACAGGGGCAGGGAGCTGATCTGATGCTGAGGCTGTGTGCTGCTGGGCTGCGCTGCCAGTAATCAGGATGTTGTGCCCAGCCGCCATGCTGCCATCTCCGCCCAGCACTCGTCCACCTCAGTTTACTGTGTTTACTGACTGCCCCATGCCTCCATCTCCCACCCGCAGGTGCCGCTGTACTACCTGGACCTGCAGCACCAGCGCTTTGCCTCGTACATGGCCCTGGTGCACTCGCGCTTCTCCACAAATACCTTCCCCTCGTGGCACCGCGCACAGCCCATGCGCATGCTGGGGCACAACGGTGCGCAGAGGGAGGTGCTGGTTTGCACTTGCGATGGCATTTGCCGCTGCTACTTGGCTGTTGAAGTGTGCACATGCCTGCAGCAACATGCATCAGCCCACCTGCCGTCCACCTTGCTCCCCCCGCAGGCGAGATCAACACGCTGCGCGGCAACGTGAACTGGATGAAGAGCCGGCAGGGCATCATGAAGTGCCAGAACCTGGGGCTGGTGCAGGAGCGCACGCTGCAGAAGGTGGGGGGGGCGCCTGCCAGGGCCGGGGCATGCAGAGGCAGTCTGGGGAGGTGGGGCTCATTTATGGGGGGGGGCCAGGGCTGAGCTCATGTGCCCCGCCTGCTGCCCTCTGCTGCCCTGCCATGCTGCCTTGCCACGCAGTCAGCTCACCCCCGTGCATGCACCCTGCACCCCCTGCCCATTGCAGCTGCTGCCCATCGTGCCGCCCAACCAGTCCGACTCAGGCTCGTTTGACGGCGTGCTGGAGCTGCTGGTGCGCTTCCCTGGGTTTACTGCTGTTTATGTGAACGCTGCAGCAGGCAGATTCTCAAGCTGGTGGATTGCTTGGCACTCGCAGGCAGCGTATAGCAACATCACTTGGAAAATCTCATCCATGCCCTGATGCCATGCCTGCTTCTGCTTCCCCTTGCTCCCCGCAGGTGCGCACGGGGCGCGACATTGCGCAGGCGGTGATGCTCATGATTCCCGAGGCCTGGCAGAACGACAAGCAGATGCCGCAGGTGGGCACGTGGGTGGTTTGCTGCTGCAAATGTTGTTATGNNNTTTTTTTTTTGTCTGTGTGCAGCCTGCAGGCGCGATTCAGCACTCACCAACTGGCCCCACGCGCCTGCGCCATGCTCCAGGAGAAGAAAGACTTTTACAAGTACCACAGCGCCGTCATGGAGCCGTGGGATGGTCCCGCACTGGTCGCCTTTACGGACGGCCGCTACATCGGCGCCACGCTGGACCGCAACGGCCTGCGCCCCGGCAGGTGGGCGTGCTTGGTGGCTACGGCTGAGTACTTGCTGTTTCACGCTGGTGGGATAGTGCTGCTGGCTGGAGTTGCAGGCAGGCTGGCCGACATGCAAGCTGCCGCCGCTGCTCTGCCCTGCTGCCAGCAGTGCTCGTCTGCCTTGATCTGTTACCACCGCAGCCTGCCCACCCAGCAAGCTCATGTTACCTGTCCCAACCTGCCCTTGTGCCTATCTCTGCATCAGGTACTACGTGACCAAGCACGGGCGGGTGATCATGGGTTCGGAGGTGGGCGTGGTGGACATCCCGCCGCAGGAGGTGGCGCGCAAGGGCCGCCTCATGCCCGGCAACATCCTGCTGGTCGACTTTGACGCGCACCAGCTGGTGGACGATGAGGAGGTGCGGGAGGGGGTGGCGGGGGAGGGTGGTTGGTGGCTGCGTGTGTTGAGGGGGCGGGGCGGGGCATCGCTGCTTTGGCTGCTCTGCTTCTTTGGGGAGAAACTCCTTGCGTAAGGATGAGGCAGGCCGGGCAGTTGGTGTGACAAATTTGCTGGCTCACTCCACCGCCTCTTTTACAGATGAAGAAGCGGTACAGCAGCGCCAAGCCGTACGGCGAGTGGCTGGCGCAGGAGCTGGTAACGCTGGACGCCATTGTGCGCTCGGTGCCGGAGCGGGGTGAGGCTTGTGCATTGGGAGGAGGTGTATGGAGGCTAGGGAGGGCTGGAGAGACGGAGTGCTGGGCAAGTTGGCAAGCTGTGGCTTGGGGAAGGCTGCAACACGTGCAGGCTGCATGCGCCGCCGGGCTGGGCTGCTGGGGTCATTGCTGCTGCTTGAACGTACATCGCACAGATCATTTGGGGCTCTGCAGGCGGCGCGCTCAGCTGCTGTTGTTTCCTTGCCTGCTTTCCTTCCGTGGCTGCAGCACGGGTGGCGCCGCCCATCCGCGAGGCGCACTACCCCTGTGACGTGGTGTCCACCTACAACACGCAGGTGGGGCTGTGGCTTGACAGCATTGTGAGGTGGTGCAAGATCGGGACCCATTGGTGGGCGAGGCTTGGCATGTCTGCTGCGCGCCATGGGCATTGCAATCGGGCAGGTTTTTGCGAACAAGCTGTGCTATAACAGCCGACCTGCTCCCTCTCCCCTCCCAGAGCTTTGAGGCGATGGCGCTGCAGAAGGGGGCGCCCCGGGGCGTGTCCCGCCTCATGAAGCCCCTCAAGGCCTTTGGCTACACGGTGCGGCAATAAGTGCAGGGGGAGTGTTGGGTCTGTGCGCAACACGATGTGCAGCTGGGCAGTGTGTGATCGGTCTGGAGGGGAGTTGCAATCGCCAGCATTAACGCCAGCCGCCGTAACCCACCATGCTGCCTCATCTTCCCCACAGTCTTCCCTTTTTTACCTGCCCCTGCCTAACCTTCTGCCCCCTCCCAGGTGGAGACGCTGGAGGTGCTGCTGGCGCCCATGGCCAAGGCGGGGGCCGACCCGCTGGGGTCCATGGGCAACGATGCGCCGCTGGCGCCCATGAGGTGCGCTTGTGTGGGTGGTGTGGCAGGCAGCGTGGTGCGCAGGAAGGCTGTTGATTGACAATCGTGGCCACGCGGCTGTTGCTGCACAGTTTTGGTGCCATGGCGTCTCGCTGCGTCGGCTGTCACTTGATTCTTCTGACTCGGCTGCTGCACCCGCTGGTTTCCACCCCTGCTGCAGCATGCGCCCCAAGCTGCTGTACGAGTACTTCAAGCAGCTGTTTGCGCAGGTGGGTGGCGGCAGCAGAAGCAGCTGCAGAAGCAGATGGTCCTTGACGCGCACCTGCCTGCACCCTTTGCTTTTGCATTGCTTCCCCGGTTGCATTGCATGTGGTTGCCTGGCTGCACTGCTATCAAACATAAACCAATTCCACCTCTCCCCTCACCGCGCCAGGTCACCAACCCCGCCATCGACCCCATCCGCGAGAAGTTTGTGACCAGCGCGCGCTGCATGGTGGGGCCGCAGGAGGACATCACGGGTGAGGGGCATGGTGGGGCTGATCTGTGTGGTCTTATGGGCTTTTAATACAGCAACTGCTGTGCGGAGGCACAGCTGTGGGCAGCTTAGCACGGTTCACAACACTCTCGCCTCCCCAAGCAAAGCAAGCGGCACGATTTGATTGTTCTACGCTCACAGACCTGTCCCACCTCTCCACATACCTGTGCAGCCGCGGTGACGCCCAAGCACGCGTCCCGCCTGGAGCTGCACTCCCCCATCCTGAAGCCCGAGGAGATGGAGGCCATCAAGGCCATGAGCTTCCGCGGCTGGGAGACCAAGGTGAGGGGCGGATGGTGGGCGGTGGGCATTAGCAGCTGCCTGTTGGGGTGGTGGGCAGTGGAGGCACACTCCCAGGGCCGATCCTGCCAATTTGCTGATCCTGCTGCCCCGCACCATGCACCCTTCGCACCGCCCAGCCCTGCCCCTCTCCCAAACACAACTGCCGCCAGGTGATTGACATCACGTGGCCGGTGGCGGAGGGCCCGGCCGGCCTGTCCGAGGCGCTGGCGCGCGTGGCCGAGGAGGCGGGGCAGGCCATTGACGACGGCTACGACTACATTGTGCTGTCCGACCGCCGTGCGGGTGAGGCAGGGCTTGCACGTGTGTGCTGAGAGGGGAGCAGAGCATTTGAGGTCGCATGGTGCGGCAACAGGGCGCCTGGTGTCTGCTGTTGACATGCAAGGATGTTCAGGCGCCTTGCCCGCCGCATTCTCTGTCTGTCCTGCCCAGTTGAAAGCCCACCGCCTGCCCACTCCCCACCCCAACTCTGCACTCCAGGCCGCGATCGGGTGGCGATGTCCAGCCTGATGGCTGTGGGCCACGTGCACCACACGCTGGTCAACCTGCAGAAGCGCTCCCGCGCGGGCCTGCTGCTGGAGACGGCCGAGGCGCGCGAGGTGCGGGCAGCCGCTGAAATACAATGCGGTGCACGATAACGACCATGTCACACACATGGCATGCTGCAAATGGTTTTGCTTGCGCACATGACATTTTGCTGCTGTTGCATGGGTGACACTGTGCTGAAAGCCTGCAATTCATGAGGTCACTCGCACCCACCCTTCCGTGCCCAGCTTCCCACAACCCCTCCTTCACATGCCTGCCTCTGCCGCAGGTGCACCACATTGGCCTGCTGCTGGGCTACGGCGTGGACGCCATCTGCCCCTACCTCGCCTTTGAAACGCTGGCGGCGCTGCAGGTGCTGCACCCACTCGTTGTGCACCGGCCGGCTGGACGCTACTTGCTTGCTTGCGACTCGTTCGGGCGCAGCTGATCGGCTGTTTGCGGGGCTGCACATGCAAGTTGAGCTGCTCTCCCTGCGTGTTGCCCCTATGCAGGAGGACGGCCACATCCCCGGCGACCTGTCGCTGGAGAAGCTGGCCGACAACTACATCAAGGTGCGGCCGGATGGGCAGGGCTGCCTGTGGTTTCTAATGAACATTTTCAAAGTTTGNGGNCACAGGACCTAAGCATGTTTCCCTTCCTTGCTTCCCGCTTAAATTTGTATGCGGGAGTGTGTGTCATCCCTCCCTCACCCCACCCACACTCTTGCTTCCTGCCCCAGGCCGTGACCGACGGCGTGCTCAAGGTGATGTCCAAAATGGGCATCTCCACCATTGCATCCTACAAGGGCTCCCAGGTGTGTGTACGAGGGAGGGGCTGGCTTGCTGTGGCTTGTKGGTTGGGGRGGCAGCCTATGTKAATGCTGGACAGTGCCCCTACCACTCGCCCTKCCCATCGCTGCTGTGCCCAACAGTGCGTGCACCTTTCCACCCNCCCCCCCGAACCCACCAGATCTTTGAGGCTCTGGGCCTGGGCTCGGATGTCATCCGCGCCTGCTTCACCGGTGAGAGCGGCGCAGCGCGCATGACATAGCAGCACATGCGCCATGAAGGCTTTGCGATTTGCGGCTCCTGTTGCGCTTAGCCATGTCCTCACTCAGCCCACCCCACAAAACCCATGCCCGCAGGCACGGCTTCGCGTATCGGCGGCGTCAGCTTTGAGCAGCTGGCGGCCGACCAGCTGAAGCTGCACGCGCAGGCAAGCTAGCTGGTGGCGGCGTGTATCAGGCAGAAATGCTTGCTATGTGATCAGCATTCCCTATCATGCCTGCCTCAATGCGCGTGACTGCTTGCTCCATTGCCCATGCAGGCGTACGGCCAGCCGGGCGTGGCCAGCAGCGAGCTGATGCTGCCCGACCCCGGAGAGTACCACTTCAGGTGCGGGGGTGGAGGGCTGCATGTCTGTATTGACTCTTGCCACTCATGTCGTTGCCTCTGTGGAGCTCGGCCTGCCAGGCAGCTGTGCGCTGAGCCATCACTGTTGTATGGGGATTTGGTTGGCCTGTTGCCTTGCCAGCATCAGCCACCGCATGTCCTACCTCAACATCCGCGCACCGGCAATGGCAACCCCACCCCATCCCAACCCACCCCTGTCCGCCCCTCACAGGTCCACCCCCAACCATGAGGTGCACCTGAACGACCCCATCGCCATGGCCAAGCTGCAGGAGGCGGCGCGCACCGGCAGGTGGGCCGCGCTTTGGGAGGCATGCTGCCCTATGCATGGCGGTTCAGACAATGTCATGCGGCTGCGGAAATTGGCAGGTCTGAGTGCTGGCTGGCTGAAGCATGTTCATGGCCCTTGCCATGCATTCCTGGCCTGCTCAACTCCAACCCCTGCCCTCCCTTCTATTCTCCCTCCCTGCGCAGCGTGGCGGCGTACCAGGAGTACTCTCGGCTGACGCAGGAGCTGAACAAGCAGGTCAACCTGCGCGGCATGCTCAAGTTCCGAGCGGGCGAGCCGGTGCCGCTGGAGGAGGTGAGGCACCCCTGGGGTGGGGTGGCATGGCCGTGATACGTATGGCATGAGCGTGGCGTGGCATGGCATGTGTTATTTTGGCGCGGCATGGCATGGCATGGGCATGGCGCGGCATGGCATGGCATGGGCATGGCGTGGCATGCACGGCATGGTGTGGCATGGGTCCCCATGGCATGGGTTATTTTGGCATTTCACAGCATGGCATGGCACAGGCATGGGTTATTTTGGGCATTTCATGCCATGCCACGACGTGACAAGGGCATGTTATCTGCTGTTGTCAAGGTTTGGCACCTTTCTCGGCCATGCCCGCTAACAGCTATCATGCAGCCGCTCATGCCCACTGCCCTCAATCTTCCTGCTCTTCCCTCCCACCTGCCCCCCGTCGCTCCAGGTGGAGCCGGCCCGAGAGATTGTCAAGCGCTTCTGCACGGGCGCCATGAGCTACGGCTCCATCTCTCTGGAGGCCCACACCACGCTGGCCATCGCCATGAACTCGCTGGGGGGTGAGTGTCACACCAGTGGAAGAAGCAGGCCGGTGGCACAGGGTGTGTGGTGCAGCGTCTCACGTAGAGACTGCCTGGGCAGGGTGCTGGAGCGGAAGGTGGCAGCATAGCGGAAGGGAGCAGCTTGGGTGCATGGCATTCCGTTGGAAGCATGCTGGGCATTGGGTCTACCCACCTGAACAATGTGTCACTGGAATCGGACACCTGCCTGATTGCCTGCAGGCAAGAGCAACACGGGCGAGGGCGGCGAGAACCCTCGGCGGCTGGAGCCCAACCCCGATGGCAGCAACAAGTGAGGCGGTGCTGAGTAGGGGCGACAACAGCAGGGAGCAGTGCAGCAGGAGTGCGGCAGGCTGGAGAGATATGCGGTATTACATGGCCACAGGGTTGCTGGGTGTTCGGTGCTTCCTGCCGTCCTACATCTTCATCGCTGCCATCCCTAACCATGCCCTGTCGTGTCACCTCACCCCCCCCCCATGCAGCCCCATGCGGTCGGCCATCAAGCAGGTGGCCTCGGGCCGCTTTGGCGTGACAGCCCACTACCTCACCAATGCCGACGAGATCCAGATCAAGATTGCGCAGGTGGGCTCAGAGTGGAGGGTGCTGACCAGTGGACGGCTCTGAAGGAACTCCAGCTTGGATTTCGGGCAGCTGTGCATGCGTTGCATTACAGCAGCCGCTCCTCCATTGCGGGCATGCCAGCTGACAATGTGCCCACCCCCTCTGCCCGCAGGGTGCCAAGCCCGGTGAAGGCGGCGAGCTGCCCGGCCACAAAGTGGCGGTGAGTGGGCTGGGCTGCAGGTTCTAGCTCGCGTCCGGCTGCAACTTGCAGGTGACGGTGCAGCGCGGGCCAGGAGGGTGATTGCTGGGCAGTAGCTGCCACATGCTCCCTGTGCTCACTGGCACCATCCGCATCCCGCTCTCCTATTCTCTCCCCAGGGCGACATCGCGGTGACGCGTAACTCCACGCCGGGCGTGGGCCTCATTTCGCCGCCGCCCCACCACGACATCTACTCGATTGAGGGTGAGAGGAGGTGGAGTGAGAGCAGGTCCGGAATGTTGATTCAACAGCTGTGCAGTTCGGGTTAAGAACGCTCCACAAAATGCCCGCCCCCTGCCTCTTCTTACCCTCAAGCTGACGCACCCTTCACCTGCCACCCCCCTCCACCACTCCCTCCGCCCGCAGACCTGGCCCAGCTGATCTACGACCTCAAGTCCTCCAACCCCTCTGCGCGCGTCAGTGTCAAGCTGGTGTCGGAGAACGGAGTGGGCGTGGTGGCCAGCGGCGTCGTCAAGGGTGCGCCTGCGTTGTGGTTGTGTGCAGGGGCGGTTCGGCATGTAGCTGCATGGGGCTGCTGGGGTATGCGACAACCTAGCTCGCTTGGGCTGCTGCCAGCCAGTGCAGCTTGGCGCGGTGCAACCCCAGGCTGCAAATTGCTGCAACCTCCCCCTCAACCACACTTCCTCCCCTCCCCTCCCCTGCCCTGCCCCCAGGCCACGCCGACCACGTGCTGATCAGCGGCCACGACGGCGGCACGGGCGCCGCCAAGTGGACCTCCATCAAGTCGGCAGGCCTGCCCTGGGAGCTGGGCCTGGCGGAGACGCACCAAACGCTGGTGGCCAACGACCTGCGCGGCCGCACCGTGGTGCAGGTGGGCAGGTGGTGCCTGCAACGAGGGTGGAGGGGCTGGCGGGGCGGAGTTTTGACGGGTGGGTGAACCTGCACTGTATCTGGGACCTTGGACACAGCTGCAAAGTGCCCACCGCCACCCTCCACCCCCACCTCCCCACCCTCCCTACCCTCAGGCTGACGGCCAGATGAAGACTGGGCGTGACATTGCGGTGGCGGCGCTGCTGGGCGCGGAGGAGTTTGGGTTTGCCACCGCGCCGCTCATCGCCATGGGCTGCATCATGATGCGCAAGTGCCACACCAACACCTGCCCCGTGGGCATCGCCACCCAGGTGCGAGGGGTGTGTGAGGGGAAGGCGCTGGCAATGTGGCGTGGGGGCTGGGCGGCTGTGGTCTGGGCGGCAGGCAGCTTGGGAATCGTGCAGTGCTGTTCTGCCGTCTCTCATGATGCCCATGGGTTCCCACTTCAACACACTATGTTTCCTACCCTCACCTTCTCACCTCAGGACCCGGTGCTGCGTGCCAAGTTTGCGGGCGAGCCGGAGCACGTGATCAACTTCCTGTTCATGGTGGCCGAGGAGCTGCGCACGTACATGGCGGGTGAGCGGAGCGGGTGGGGGCAATGGGGGAGAGGCTGCTGTTCACCAGCAGGCGCAGTGCGGCCCAGGCAGCGGCAAGTGCCCATTCAATGGCAAGTTGCATGAATTTGCTGACATGATGCCCCCTCCCCTTCACACCTCGCCCACCCGCAGCCATGGGCTTCCGCACCGTGAGCGAGATGGTGGGCCGCGCCGACATGCTGGAGGTGGACGAGGAGGTGCGCTCTGCTGCTTCTCTTTCAATAAAAGCTCCAGCTACCGAACTGCTGATCGAACTGCATGCTGTGAATGTCTTGCGCAAGGTGCAGCCCATGTGTACTCTGCCAGCTGTCTTCCCATGCTTCCAAGCGCGGTGGCGCCCTGCTCACAGCCCTGCGGCTATATCTTCCTGGCCCGCCCCCTGACAGGTGGTTGCCGCCAACCCCAAGCTGGCCAAGGTGGACCTGTCCAAGCTGCTGACGCCCGCCGCCACGCTCAGGCGCGCCTTTCCTCCAGCCGGGCCGAGAATGGGTCTGGCTGCTTGCTCTGCTGGCTGCATCCCCCGCTGGTCCTGCAACTGCGCATCCTCGCCTCAGCAAACATTGCTCTGGTGACCCTCTAAAGCTCCCAATTGCCCCCGCCATCCCCCGACCCTGCCGCAGGCCCGGCGCCGCGCAGACGTGTGTGCAGAAGCAGGACCACGGGCTGGACACCGGCCTGGATGCCAAGCTCATCCAGGTACTTGGGGGGAACACACGTAATGCTGCCTCTTTGGGACTGGAAACGCCAGCCCTGCATTTTAGTGGCAATGCGCTGCCACCTTGTGGGCCGCCACCTGCTGCCGCTTTGTGCATGCCCACGTGCATTCAGCTGAAGATCTTACCTGCTGCCACCGCCCCGCCCCCGCAGGTCTGCCAGGCGGCGCTGCCCGACGCCGGCAGCAACGCGCAGCCGCAGGCGGTGTATGCCGAGATGCGGGTGCTCAACACGCACCGGTGCGATGGGGAGGAGGGACGGGTGGGGCTGGCACTAGTGGGAGCGGCGGACAGGGGCGGTATGTGCACAGGTCGGAACTGTATGGAAGAGCGGTTTGACGACTGCCCTGCTAACTCCCCCTCACACCCGCTTTGTCTGCCGCAGCGCGGTGGGCACCACGCTGAGCCACGAGGTGACCAAGCGGTACGGAATGGAGGGCCTGCCCGAGGGCACCATCCACATCAAGCTCAACGGGTGAGCGAGCCAGAAGGTTGGCTAGTTGGGGTTTGCATGACCAGGAATCCTTTGGAGTGGCAGGGTGCTCCGACAACCTTTCATGGTGCCAGTGGTTTTGGCACCAACATGCCCCCTTCAAACCCGTCTCCCCCGCCCTGCCCCTGCTGCCCCCAGTCACGCGGGCCAGTCCATGGGCGCCTGGCTGTGCCACGGCATCACGCTGGAGCTGGAGGGGGATGCCAACGACTACGTGGGCAAGGTGGGCGGGGGTGGGCAGCTGATGCAAGGGCAGAATGTTGGCCCGCACCTGGCCAAGCTCGTGGGTGCTGACCGCTGCATTGGAAGTCCATTTCTACCAGCCAGTTGACTGCAATGAAGTGCTTCAAAATCCGCTCTGCCACCCTGCAGGGCCTGTCTGGCGGCGTGGTGGCCGTGTACCCGCCCCGCGAGTCGACGTTCAAGGCGGAGGAGAACATCATTGTGGGCAACGTGGTGCTGTACGGTGGGTGGCACGCGCCTGGGTGGCTGCTGGTGCAGCAGTGGGCACTTTGCTCGGCGTTGCCGGCACGCATGTTTGAGTTTGGGTTGGCAACCGCTGCAGCTGGCACTGCCACGGAAAATTCTGCTCCCCATCCTACCCCGCTTGTTGCTTACCGCCTCAATCTCCCTGCCTCTCTGCCCTCCCTCTCCCTCCAGGCGCCACCAAGGGCGAGGCCTACTTCCGGGGCGTGGCCGCCGAGCGCTTTTGTGTGCGCAACTCGGGCGCGCACGCCGTGGTGGAGGGCTGCGGCGACCACGGCTGCGAATACATGACGGGTGCGGGGCTGCAACTTGGGRTGATAGGTCATTGTAAAACAGTTGGCGTTGCGCCCCTTTTGCTGGCGGTTGGTGTCTGCGCCTTCAGCCGCATGTGCTGTGGCTGACATGGCGCTACGATGCCCCTCCCACCCTTGCAGGCGGCACTGCCGTCATCCTGGGCCGCACCGGCAAGAACTTTGGCGCAGGTGCGCACGGATGCTCTGCGTTTTGGTGGCGCAGCTACCCCCAGCCAATCGCCATGACCAGCCTGAGTGTGCCGTGCCTGCCTCTGGGCGTTCACAAGTCACCCACCGCCACTGCTTGCCTGCCCTCCCCTGTCCATCACTCCACCACAGGCATGAGCGGCGGCGTTGCGTACGTGTACGACCCCGAGCGCCGCTTTGCGCCGCTGTGCAACGTGGACGTGGCCCAGGACCTGTTCCCCGTGGAGAGCGGGCAGGTGCGGCTGGGGGCTGGCTGGGCGGGGATGGCTGTTGAGAGCGGACGGTTTGTGGCTTGGGCGTGTAGACTGTTGAAATGGACCACTAATGCCAACCCCTGTCCTGCTATCAAACCAGCCTCCCTTCTCCCCTGCCTCCTCCAGGACCTGATGCACTTGCGCTCCCTGGTCCAGCGGCACGTCAAGTACACCAACTCAACCGTGGGCCGCCGCATCCTGCTGGACTGGGACGCGGAGCACAAGCACTTTGTCAAGGTGGGGCTGCGAGTCGTGTGAAGCCGCGGTGGTTGGCGCACGAATGAATGCATTCCTGGTGGAACCCGCCTCTTTACCTTGCTTCCTGCACGTGCCAGTCCCGGATGCGGCCCCATCTCTGCTGCACTTCTCTCCTTCCCACCTCACGCCTTCCTTCCCAAATCATCCTTCCCCCAGGTGTTCCCCCGTGAGTACCGGCGCGCCATGGACGAGGCCGCCAAGCTCAAGGTGGCGCAGGCGGCCGAGGCGGAGCTGCTGAAAGAGGTGAGAGACTGTTGGACTGTCTGTCAGAGACACTGTTGTGGCTTGAGTTTTGGGAAGGCAATGGCATTTGAGGTTAGAGGGGCAGCACCAAGCACCAGCACGGTTGGTTGCAACAACAACATTGAAGGTGCTCATTATGTGCTGCCGCCGTTCCCACTGCAGGCCAACGGCGTGGATGCGTTTGAGGAGCTGAAGAAGATGGCCATCGATGGTGAGGGTGCATCAGGCTGACTTTGGGGTCTTGGCAGGTCTGTGTGATCATCGGACCTGTAGCAGCTGTGTGCTGCTCTGATCCGCCTGCCTCCCTGCTGTTTCCACTGATTGGTTTCCTAACGCGACGCCTCCCCTCCCACCCTGCCTGCCCCTCTGCAGTGGTGAAGCGCAAGCCCGCCATCACCAACACGCAGCTGACCAAGGCGGCTCGCAACGGCAACGGCAATGGCAACGGCAACGGGCGGGCGGTGGCACCCGAGGAGGCCAAGGTGAGCTGGCGTGCTGCAGGCTGAGCTTGGAAATGCAGTGCAGCAAATGGAGGGTCGGCATTCAGGATCATGCTACTTGCGTTAGAAGCTGCCCAGCCCGGCTGCAAGCTGCCTTGCCTAACCACCCTCATTCTCCGCTCATGCATCACTTATCAATTGCAGCGCGAGTTTGCCAAGCTCCTGCGCGACGCGACCGATGGCCTGCCCGTGGGCGGCCGCAAGCCGGTGTGGGAGGCGGGGCGACCCACCGTGGTGCACGGCCTCACCGCGCAGGTGCGCTGCTGCGTGCTGCGCTGCTTGCTTCATGACCGGTGTGCTGGCTGGCTTCAGCCCCTGCTCCTGTGATGGTGGCTGTAAACGCAGGTGTTGCTTGCTTGCTTGCTGTCCAGCTGTCCGCCTCACCCTCCCTGTCCTTTCTGACCTAGTTCTCCTGCTGCTCTCCTCCTCCACCCCTCTGCCACCGCCTGCAGAAGCCGCGCGGCTTTGTGACCTACGAGCGCTCGCCGCTGCCGTACCGGCCGGTGGAGGAGCGCATCCACGACTGGGGGGAGGTGCACGCGGTGGTGAGCGAAGCGGGGGGCCTGCTTGGAGGAGCGAGGGGATTGCTTGGCGGCGTGCTGAGCAGGGAGCTGCTTGGCACAGCAAGGTGATGCAGGATGCCTGCCCAGGCGCAGTTGTTTGGGACATGAGGTGGCTAGCTGCTGCCAGTGAGATCAGGGCGTTGCCGCTCATTCATCACATGCGCACCCTCCTTGAACCCCCTGCAGATGCCCCCTGAGGAGAAGTCGGAGCTGCTCAACACGCAGAGCGCGCGCTGCATGAACTGCGGCACGCCCTACTGCCTCAACAAGACCACGGGTGGGTGGCTTGTGTAGGGGGGAAGTTAAGTGGTGGGTGGGAACGGGAGCTGGGTGGGAATGAAGTGCACCGTTTGCGGCTCCTGCTGAGCCAGGCCTTCACCCCGTTGCTGCCCTAATTCGCCTGTGCCTTGCAGGCTGCCCGCTGGGCAACCTGATCCCCGAGTGGAACGCGCTGGTGCACCAGGGGCGGTGGGAGGAGGCGCTGCACCGCCTGCTGGAGACCAACAACTTCCCCGAGTTCACGGGTGGGCATGAGGGCGGGCAGAGTGTGGGGCTGCTGGGGTGGGTGGCAGCTCCAGCCGGGAAGTGCTGCCTGGTGTTGCAGGGGAACGTGAACTGCTGGCTCCCTTGGCTGAAGATGGCAGGCTTGTTGCCCAGATCTTTGCAAGAAATCCTCCCATGCCCCCCGAATGCCCGCCCCGCAGGCCGGGTGTGCCCCGCCCCCTGCGAGGGCGCCTGCGTGCTGGGCATCAACCAGAACCCGGTGACCATCAAGACAATGGAAGTGTCCATTGTGGACATGGTGAGGTGGCGGTTAAATTGGGGGCAGGGAGGGAGCCTTTCCCGGGGGGGCTGGGGAGGGTTTTCATCGCAGCATCACCACCACCTGGTGCGAAGGTCGCCTGGCATGCAAGCGCTCGCACGCGGGCCTGGTGGGTATGTAACCTTTTTTCTGACCACCGCTCCACCACACCACACCCTCCCTCTGCAGGGCTTTGAGAAGGGCTGGATCGTGCCGCGCCCCCCGGCGGTGCGCAGCGGCAAGCGCGTGGCGGTGATTGGCGGTGGGCCCGCGGGCATGGCGGCGGCCGACCAGCTGAACAAGGCGGGGCACAGTGTGACTGTGTACGAGCGCAGCGACCGCGTGGGCGGCCTCATGATGTACGGAGTGCCCAACATGAAGACCGACAAGGTGGGTGTGGGAGTTGGGTTGGAGGGAAGGGAGTGGTTGGAGGGTGTGGCTGGGGCCGGAGATCAGCAGGCACTGCGCACGCTCCCTGCAGCCACCTGCTGGCAAGACACCGCTCATGCCTGCTTCAAACGACCGTTCAACCAGCCCCCCGCCCCACCATAACCCTGCCCCATCTGTGCAGGAGGACATTGTGCAGCGGCGCGTGGACCTGATGGCTGCTGAGGGCGTGCGCTTTGTGACCAGCGCGCACGTGGGCAAGGTGCGGCCGCCTGCAGATCCACGCCTCACGTTGCGCTATGCAGCCAGGCCGCGGTTTATTGCTCCATCTTGCGTGGTTCCTGCAATCTCTGGAGTTGCGACCTCACTTACCAACTCATTTCCACCCCAAAATTGCAGGACATCGACATCAACGACATTGCCGCCTCCTTGGACGCCATTGTGCTGGCGGCGGGAGCCACCAAGCCTCGCGACCTGCCCATCGATGGCCGGTGAGCCCGAGTGTGGGGCATGAGAAGTGCACGTGTGCGGCTTGGTTTGTGGGGCCTGCCCTGTATGCATGCAAGCAGCTGCAACCACTCATGCAACACCTGTCCTCTCACCGACCCCCGCCCCTTGCCCCCCACCCCTTGCCACCATTCCGCAGCGGCCTGAACGGCGTGCACTTCGCCATGGAGTTTTTGGCGGCCAACACCAAGTCGCTGCTGGACTCTGGTCTGGAGGACGGGGCCTACATCTCGGCCAAGGGCAAGAAGGTGCGATGCTTGTAGCTGGCTATATGTGCAGAGGGGTGAGCTGGGTGAAGAAAGGGCAATAGGGTGCAGGCAACTGGCTGCCGGCGCAGGGGTGGCTGCTCTTGCAAGAGTGGCTGGCTGCAAGCCAGGCTGGCTGATTTGGCAGCTGTGCAGGAGTAGCAAGGATGCACAGCCAGCCTGCTCGCAGCAGTTTGCTCGCAGCAGTAGCAAGGGTGCTCAGCCAGCCTGCTCGCACCACCACATCTCACTCCACCCTCCCACCCTTCCCGCCCCTCCTCCTGACAGGTTGTGGTCATCGGCGGCGGCGACACCGGCACCGACTGCATTGGCACCAGCGTGCGCCACGGCGCCAACTCGGTGAGCATCCTGTGCTGGTGATGCCGTTGCACGTTGCAGTGTTGTAGCGTTCAGCATGCAGCGTCTGCTTATTGCCCGCCACAGGGCAACGTGAAGCTGGTCTCCTGCCTTTGCACTGTGCTGCTCATCGGCACCTTACAGCCCGCCCCCTTTGCTGCCCCATCTCCCTGGCCCTCTCCCAGATTGTCAACCTGGAGCTGCTGAGCCAGCCGCCCGAGCACCGTGCGCCCAACAACCCCTGGCCCTACTACCCACGGTGGGCATGCAGCGCCTGCTTGCCTGCTGTTATGGCTCTCGTGTGGCTTGACAGCACCAAACAGAACTGCGGCAGCTGGCCTTCCTGCCGCCGACACCTGCTACTAGCACGCAGGCCCAACCCATCCCCGCACGNCCCCCTCCCATCGCTCCCGCAGCGTGTTCAAGGTGGACTACGGCCACGCTGAGGCCACCCACGTGTTTGGCAAGGACCCGCGCATGTATGAGGTGCGCCTGAGGGCCCTGGACGGCCAGCACATTGTCCGGTTTCACGCACCCGCTGGGGAACGGAGCGAGAGTGACGTTGCTGTCTGCACCGGAGCGTACATCTCTGATATTTCCGTCTCGCTCCTGCCATCTGGTGCAGGTGCTGACCAAGCGCTTCATCGGCGATGGCCAGGGCAATCTCAAGGTGTGTTTGTTTTGATTTGATGCTGTCCATATATGACGGGCTGCTGCCGATGCCCTGCAGCACGCTGTAGCAGAAGTGGGTTCTCTCAATGTGCTCCCTCTCACCCCTCGACCCACCCTCCCTCCCACATGCACAGGGCCTGGAGCTCGTGAGCGTGGAGTGGCAGCCGTCTGAGAACGGCGGGCCGCCCAAGTTTACGGAGATCCCTGGCAGCGAGCGGGTGGGTGGCTGTCTATAAGCTTGAGGCCAGCTAGTTATGCTGCCTCGATGCCAGTGCGTGCTTGCAGCTGCTGCCAAGCAGCTGCCTTGGCTAGACAAGCCCTCTGCCTCCAGTGCATCCTGCTCACACAGACTGCCGCCATTGCAACCTTGGTGTGTTGCAGGTGATTGAGGCGGACATGGTGCTGCTGGCCATGGGCTTCCTGGGCCCCGAAGCCACGCTGGCAGAGGCGCTGGGTGAGCTGCGCTGCGCTGTGCTGTGCTGCGGTTGTTGCCGGTGTCTCTTTGCCGCCTTGCTGTGCGCGCTTGCTGGGCAGTCCAGGGCAAGCTGCAAGCTTGCTCACCGTATCCTGCACCCTGACTTCTTCTGCCCTTACCCTCTCGCCTTCCAGGCATCGAGCTGGACCCCCGCTCCAACTTCAAGGCCCAGTACGGCGAGTTTGCCACCTCCATGGAGGGCATCTTCGCCGCAGGAGACTGCCGCCGCGGACAGTCCTTGGTGGTGAGCTGGCTGCAGGGGGTGCAGGGCGGTGCTGGCCTGGACCCACCTGCATAAACTGCAGCACCTGCTGGCGGCCAGCATAGCTTCACTTGTGTGCCGTTGGCTTGTGCACCTGCTTTCTGCTGTTCCTCAGCAACCTCTCCTGAATGCCGCCCTCGCCANCGCCCCTGATCTGCAGGTGTGGGCCATCGCTGAGGGCCGCGGAGCTGCTGCCGCCGCCAACCAGTTCCTGGCGGACCGCCCCGCCAAGTGCCCCGAGGGCGTGGAGGAGACGCCCGGGTGAGAAGGGCGCAGAGCTTGGGGCTGACCAGAGTCCGCAGCACTACGCGTGCGTCAGCCGCTTGCGTGCCTGCTGCTTGGCGCCTATCACATGCCCCGCTTCGCAGCCACTGTCCCACAAGTCGGCTCAGCTGTTCCTGCCGGCGGCTCACCTGCGCCCATTCCATCTCCTTGCCCTCCCTGCCGCAGCGGCGTCTTCAGCTGGGAGGAGCTGCAGAAGCAGGGCGGCCCGCTGGGCCGGCCCGTCGCCGCCTAAACGTGATGCAACACAAAGAACAGCACGTGCCCAGCCTCCTGCCCAGCCGGCCAGCGGCCACCCAGCGGCGACTGCTCACCGCCACTGGTCTGACGCTGGCACGGTCTGGCGCAGAGGGCCAGCAGCCGGCGAACCAATAACGATGCATCAAGCTGAACTACGACAGGACACTGCCAACCAACGGCTGACCCCTTAGCCTGCCGCTCAAATCTTTTTCAACATCATGCAGCCGCAGAAACCGGACGAACCCTGGAAGGAGACATGGCTCCCCATGGTGGGGCGCACACAACGCCCCTAATGCCTGCAAAACTCAACACACACACACATAGTCAGAACCGCTCACTAGGCTGCTCCCTTGTTCTTTTAGCGCTTTGTTGGGGGGTCTGCTTGGGTTGACCAGACTGTAGCACCTGTGCAACTTTGTGTTGCCTTTGATGCCTTGCCCCTACTTGTCCACGTGGGGTGTCTGTGCCCCCGCATCGCATGCCAACAAACCTGTTATTAGCGACTGCTGCCGCTGCTATTGCGCACAACCCTCATGTACCGCTTGAACAGATGACGCCTGTACCGCCCCAACTGCGGGCCGCGTGTTTCTACCCCGATATCCCCTTCCCTCGGACAATCGGCACACTAGTGTTCCTTTTCTTCCTGTAACCATTTTCTACAAGGCACAGAGATGAGTGGTGAGGCTGGCAGCTGAGGATGGAAGGATGGAAGCTCCAGGAATGGTGGGAAAAACCGAGGGTGCAGGAATCGCATGGGCAGTGTGTACCGAGGTTCAGATGGAACTGAAACGAAATGCTAAAGATGGTGTGCAAATGCTCAATGGGCATTGCTGAGCAGCCAATGGCGGCGTGTGCGGCAGCTTCACCCATGCCGGAAGCTGTCCTCCACAGCCATCAGTTGCTCTTCTTGAACTTGTCTGCAAATAAGGAGGGCATGGGATTGCAAGGCGATTACGATGCAGCACGGTCACCTCTCTGCATGAGCAGCAGCAGCAGACGGCACCTGCAACAGCCGCAAACACTCCACCCCAGCTGAGCTGCAATAAGCATTTCAACCACTCACTGTCGAACTCGGACAGCACGGCCTGCGCCACCGAGGCGCCCAGCTTGGCGCCCTCCTCCACGGCATGGCGGAAGTGCACGCCGCCGTACACGCGTGAGTCGTTCACGTCATCCACCGCCTGGGTGGCAGCAGCGGAGGGGCAGGGCGGCTGGGTGTGCGGAGGAGCGCGCACATTGTGCGGCAGCGGCTTTTGCAAGTCAACTGATCCAGCACGCTGGTGCAACAGCACTCATGGTGCAACAGCACTCAGCTTAGCCTGAAGTGGCACGTCACCCAAGCCCCTATTATAAAGTGCCTGCTCACCTCCTGGATGCTGGCGTAGGTGCGGGCAGGCAGGCCGGGGAACTCGGTGCCAATCTCAAAGGGAGTGTCGGCGCCAAAGAACTCGGCCAGCACAGCGCCAGACGCACCCGCGGTGGCGGAGTGGCCTGCAGAAAGGGATGCGAGAGGGGTGTAGGGGGGGCATACTACACTTGACATAGTCAAGTGGCCTTGCAACCAGTCTACCCCTAAAGCAGCGCAGCCTGGACGGGGGACGGAGCGCTGCACACCCTGCTGCTCAGCAGCCACCGCGCTGCTGTTGCACACCGCTGTTGCTCGTGTCTCACCGCTGGGGTGCTCGGGGTGGGTGGGGGTGTTCAGCAGCGGCCGCCAGTCCTTGTCCACATAGGCCGCCGTCTCCTCGCTGCCGTCGCCCTGGCTGCAGTGGGCGGGCGGGGACGGGCGCAGACGGCCAGGATGAGTGTGAGAAGTTGAAGCCAGACTTGTTTGCGTTCAAGTTGCAGACGATGTACATGGCAGCGCTCGCCCGATATCGATTGCCCACATCCCACAGCCCCTTGTTGCTCACGTAATGGCGGTGATGGGGCGCCAGGAGGGGTTGGCGTACTTGGCGGTGTAGGCAGCGATGGAGGCGTCCCACTGAGCGGCGTTGAGCACCGCAAACAGCTGCGCCGCCTCCTCCACGGTCGCGTTGGGGGACAGCAGCAGCTGGGCGAGCTGGTTAAAGTGGCCGGACACGGCAGAGGTGGCTGCAGGGCGAGATGGAGGCCACAAGGAAAGGTTGGGGCGATCACATGCAGCCGACCCAACTCAGTTGTCCGAGATGCCCCAACAAGGCTCCGCTGCTGTGTCCATTGCCAACTCCTTTCAGCTCCCCCTTCACTCACTGTTGCCGTCTGCCCAGAAGTTGGCAATGTCGGTCTGGTCCTGGGTGCGGTTGGTCGAGTCCTTGCGGCCAACCACAAACACCTCGGCCAGGTCAGCAATGTACTCGGGGCTGCCGATGGCGTTGGGCGGCGCGGGCTTGAACTGCAGGTGCAAACATGTGGCAGGCGGATGCAGAGCGGACATGAACGGCATGTCCGGTGGTGATGCAGCACGCGCAAGAAGGCCCACCAGCGGGGCGGCCATGCCAGCTGCACTGCCGCATGCTGGACAACAGGGCCGCTCCCACACTCATGCACTCTGATGCGCCTCTGTCTGTGACACTGCAATGTCTGCATGCAGCCGCGTCGCACCTCGGACACGCTGCTGAGCACCAGGGGCTTGGTCTGGGCGATCTGCGGGTAGACCGAGTAGGTCTGGTTGGGCGTGAACTGATAAGCGCCGGGCGCGCTGCCGTTGGCGGCGGGGGTGAAGGGCACGTAGCGGTCGAAGCCGTCGCGCAGGCTGCGGGCGGGAGGAGGAAGGAAGGGGCAAGTCAGGTAAGCACGGCCGCCAGTGTCAGCTACCTGACTTGCTAGCACTGCCGCAGCTCACCTGGTGGTCAGCACCTCGATGGCGGCATCCCGCCCAGCCTTCTCGGCGGCGGTGCGCTGCTCCTCAGGCAAGTCAGCGATGAGCGGCTTCAACGCCTTGTCCAGCTTGGCAAAGCGCCAGGGGAAGAGCTGCTTCAGCACGGCGTGGCCGGCATAGGCTGCGCAGGCAAATGGGCGGGCGGAGGGGTATCATGGGGCGGCGCCGCCGGGATGGCAGGGGCGGACATTGAACCAGACAAGCAGTGAATACAAATCGCCTTTGCGATGCATTGCGCATCAGTGCGTCCCAGGCAGGCAGAGGCTGTCGCAGGAGGCAACCCCTGCTGGAACACCGCCATTCTACCATTGCAAGCACGGCATGCGCAAGCGCGCACCAGCCTGCGCCGCCTGCACCGCCTCCTCGGCGCCCTCCTCAATGGCCTGGTACTGGGCAAGGTGCACGAGCGAGTACAGCTGCAAGAGGATGGAGGCAGAAAGAGTGTGTGGGTGGAGGCAGCATGCCACATGCATCGCCATGGCGTCCGCAGCCGCAGCGGTGAGGGGCGGCAACCTGGGCGCTCACCCTGCTAGCGATCTGGCTCTGAATTCCAAGCTCCCGCACGGCGGACTGCGCCTCATTGTTCGCGGAGATGATGGCAGCGGGCGAGGCGCTGCAGGCGGCGAGCAAGCCGAGCAGGAACGTGAATTGGAGGGCGCGGGCCACCATGGTGCCTCCTGACGAATGCTAAATATAAATCGAACGAAATGAGTAGCGGAAGGTGCGTGTGCAAGCCGATGAAGACCCGCCGGCCTTGCTGGCACCTGGCGCCGCCTAAATCCAATTGCATGCGTGCTGGCAGGCCTGAGCCACACACCCTGCAGCTGCATCAGCACTCGCTTTGGGGATGTGGGGGCGCATTGCAGGCGTGCTTGAGCCATGTAGGCCGTGCTGCGTGGTCTACGGAGCCAGTCGCGAGCGGGAAGGCTGGCGGCCCGATGGTCCAGCACCCCCCTCTGCCCAGCCATGCAGCAGACTCGCTCCTTACAGTGCACTCAAGACAGGCAATTCGGAGGGGGGACGCTGATATTGCAGCCTAAAAGCGAGCACACACACGCACTAGCAAAAGAATGGGGCGGGTAGGTAACGCAAAGGGGGTGCAGCCGGTATGAAGGGAGGGGCATGGGCTGCACCCCAGGCTCGTGCATTTGGGTTTGAGGTGGTCTCAGCATGTCATGTTTCGGGCAGCTGCAGGCTGCACATAGCAGTTGGAAAATACAACGGGCGGGCGGCACCTGCGGCCGCCCACCCAGATTATCATCGCAAAATAGCCGGCAGCACAGCCGCGCAACGTGTGCCGTTGGGAGGGCGCAGCAGCCGGGCCAAGGCGCCGAGCTGCCTCCATGCGACCTGGCGCCTGCGCGGTCAGGGCTGCCGAGGCCAGCGCAGCACAGCCGGCTGTTACCAAGCGGTCAGCGGCTGCAGGCACATCAGGCGGAGCCGTTTGTCTTGCCGTATCGCTGCATGAAGCCGGCATGGAATTCGGCAAACTTTTGGGAGACGACCGCCATGTCGGCCTCAGGCGGCAGGATGGTGGTGCGCACGTGGAAGGTGCCGGGCGCCTGCAGGGCAGAAGGAGGGGGGCGACGGAATTGCTGGCGCACCGCAGGTGGAGGGGGTGGAAGGTTAGGCGGCGCTCGGCAGGTCTTGAACTGCAACAGAGCAGCTGCGAACGCATGCCACGACACGCAGCTAAATTAGCACACAACCAACTCAGCACACAACCAACCAGCCACGGCCGCCGCTCCCCTGCCCCCGCACCTGGCCAAAGCCGGAGCCGGGCACAGTGACGATGCCCGTCTGGTCCAGCAGTTCCATGCAGTACACAAAGTCGGGCTGCTTGTGCTGCGCCGCTGCCGCCTCCACCGCGCCCGCGGGCATGGTGAGCCGCGGGAAGGCATACATCGCTCCCTCCACTGCAGCAGATAAATTGTAGGGTTGCAGGCAGGTTGGTGCATCTTCGGTAGCAAAGGTGGGCCTTGAGCGCCAGTTGCAGACCAGGCCCTCAGCAGCAGCCGTGAACCAAGCCTGCAGCAGCGGCAACCAAGACAGCGGCAGAAGCGGGAGACGGCACAAGTCCATCTCATCGGCAGCAGCCCCCACCTGGATTGCAGGTAACGCCATCCAGGCCGCGGAACGTCTTCACCACCAGCTCCGCACGCCGCTTGAGGCTCTGCATGGTGCAAAAGGAATGCATTTGTGTGTGCAGAATGGCAGAGGCATTATGGCAGGTGGAGCGAGGCAACACACAAAGAGAGGAGCAGCAACAGCCCAGCGCCGAGCAACCACAGCAGCACCGCCGCCACCTCACCTCGATGATCGCATCCCGCTCCCGCACAAACTGCTCGTACGACGGCTGCCCCGGCTTGGGAGGGTTCATCACCAGCGCCTGCGGCGGGGAAAGAGGAGCGTTACTCGGAACGGTGGGCCGACGGATGCCAGAGGAGGCACAGCAAGGGGTTGACATTCCCGTCCAGAAGGGGGACGTTGGCGGCAGCCTTATGCCAAAGCCAGCGCAACAGGTGATCCCAGCCAAACATGGAGCACACCGATGCGCACGTGCATGCTCTTGCATCCAACCACCCAGTGCCCGCCCGCCTGCCCGCCCTGCCGTCGCACCATGCAGATCTGTCCCGACAGGTTTGGGCAGAGGCAGATGGAGGCCAGCTTGTACAGCTGCTCCTTCACGTCCGCAGGGAAGTTGAAGCACTCCATGTAGCCGCCGCGCCTGCAGAGGATTTCAATGAAAGCGGAGAGGGTGGGTGGGCGTTGCGTGGGGCAGAGTGCTGTGGGTCATATGCACGTATTCTCCACAAGCCCAAGCAGGTCAAAGCGCGCAACTGGCAGCACAGCGCAGCGCACCTGCCGCACTCCCCGAAGAAGCCCTTGCTGATGGAGTTCATGGAGACGAGGGGCACCGAGGTGGAATGCTCGGGGCCCATCTCCATGAGCACCTGCGGGTAGGGAGTGGGTTGGGGAAGGGTATTGTGGAGCATGTGGTAGGGTTGCGCAGCGGAAAGTGGGGAGGAACGGAAGGGAGA
The DNA here is from genome assembly GCA_025026875.1 of Chlorella ohadii. NCBI lineage: Eukaryota > Viridiplantae > Chlorophyta > Trebouxiophyceae > Chlorellales > Chlorellaceae > Chlorella > Chlorella ohadii. The sequence goes on from JADXDR010000013.1 coordinate 529,706, forward strand.
GAGGGCAAACACTGCACCCATCCTGCCACGCAAACACGCTGCCGTGCAACCCANGCCGCCTGCCCGGGCGCACCTTTTTGAAGGACACCCACTGCTTGCCGGGCGCGTAGATGTTGGTCTGGTACACCTCGTCCGCCATCAGCACCAGGCCCTCCTGTGGAGAGCAGCAGGACACCGGCAGTGCTAAGCAGTTTGTGTTGGCAGGAACCGGTGTTCCCTTGACACGCCAGCGCAGGTGAAGGACAACTCAGCAGCGCATGGAAGCAAGCAATGCATAGAAGCTAACTCGCATATGGCGCAGGCGGACCCAACAAAGTGCCAACTGCGGCTGCCTAGCTACCAATGGTTGCCACCCAGCGCTGCCTTGCCCACCTGCTTGCAGAAGCGGACCAGGGCCTCCTGGTTCTCGCGGTCCAGCACCTGGCCCGTGGGGTTGCCGGGGTTGATCACCACCAGCGCCCGCACCTGCTTGCCCTGGCTGCGGTGGTGGGAAGGGGCGGGCAGGGGGCGAGGGGTGGGGTGGCGGGTTGGTGACGCCATACGAGCGCACGCCAGCTGGGAAGGGTGCAGCCACTGCTGGCCCAAAATGCATGCACGCGGGCCCTGCTGCGTGCAACACTTGCAGACAGGCCAGCTGCACCGGCTGCCCGTCCCACCCAGCGCTGCAGCGCTGCAGCCTATGCAATAAATAGCCATTCCACTCCCAAGCCATCCCAGCCCAGCCCCACTGCCCCGCACCTGCGCSCYNNGTCCACCTGCGCCTTGAGCGCCGCCTGCTGCGCCTGCCACCCCGCCTCCTCCTCCAGGTAGTAGGGCAGCAGCGTGCCGCCGTACAGCGCAATGGTGGCCGAGTAGAGCGGGTACTGGGGGATGGGGCACAGGATGCAGTCCTGGCAAGGGGGCAGAATGGGGGCGGCTGGGGTTGGGTGCGGTGTGGTGGTTGGGGTAGGGTGAGGCGGCGCAGAGCAGGGTGTGCAAGACAGCCACACTTGTGTCAAGCCACCCTCTCCCATCTGCACAGCTGCAGCAGCACAACCAGGCCGCCCCCTCACCCGCTCGTCCCGCAGCAGCGCCTTCATCATGTAGTGCACCGCGGGCGAGGCGCCGTCGGTGAGCCACAGGTCCTCGATGCTGCAGGGGTGCCCGTCCCGTGCCTCAATGCCCTGCGGCATGGTTTGTGGAGAGTGTGAAATGGGTTGGGGCAGGGTTGTGGTGGCAGGATACCGGCAGCACGAGTCTCAAAGTGCCAAGCACCTGCCATCTCCCTTGCCACAAGAACCAGCCCCCGGCAACTCCCCAGCGCAGTCCCACCCCCAGCGCAGCCGCACCTTGGCCACATGCTGGCGCAGCACCACCGCTCCCTTGGACTCGGAGTAGGCGCCCACACCGCCCGGGATCGTGGCCAGGTACTCGCGCGCGCGCTGCGCAGTTGAGAAGGGAAAGCACAACAACACTGGCAGGTGGCGCACCAGCAGCAGTTTGAACATGCTTCTCACAACAGGTGGTGCACGTTGGCGGGCCGGCATGCATCGCCTGCTGTGCAACAAACAGCTGCACAGAGAGGCCCAGCGCGTTGCAGGCACTGGCATGCTGCCAACAAGCACCACAAGCAGCAGCCTTTGCAGTGGTGCGTCCAGCGCCTCTCTGCCAAATATCGCACCTCGATGGCGTCGGGCGGGTAGATGTCTGCTGTGGCCGGGTGCTCCAGCAGCTCCGGGTACTCACACAGGCTGAGCACCTGGCGGAAGAAGGTGATGGGCTTCTGCGGAAGACAAGGGGCAGGGAGGTGCGCAGGATTGGTGGGACGAAACGGCAGCGGCACTCAAACGAAGAGGCCTTCCGGCAGGGAAGCAGCTACAGGAACGTGCACTTATGCAGCAGCAGCGGCGGGAGCAGCAGCGGCGGCACACATGACAATACCGTCAGCCGCAGCTCGCAAGCTCAGCCTGCAGGCTTGGCAGCCAGGCAGCGGCAGCAGGCGCCCCACAACCGCAGCAGCTTGCTGCCCCAGCGGCAACAGCACACACAGCTCCCCCTGCAGCAGTCCTCAGCGCGCTCGCCTGCCCCAGGATCTGCGGGTTGCCGATGTTGCACTGGTAGATCTTGTCGAAAGGCAGCCCGCTGCTGTTGCCCTCTGCTAGCTGCTGCGAGTACTGCGCGCTTTTGATGGCGATGGCGCCACGCACTGCAGGCATGGGGGCGTGACGGCAGGTGCTCAGGCAAGCAGGCGTCAGCCAGGCAGCGGGAAGCCTACAGCTTAGGGTGTTTGTTCAGCTGTCAACAAGCGCTGATGATCAAATAGAGTGCTGCAGCACAACGACGTGTGCGATGCCTGCAGCACAAACGTGCCGCACTGCCCTCAAGCGGTGTCTCCCACAGGGAGTTGCGGCAGCCACCGAGTAGCCTGCTGGCACTGGCAGCTGCAGGCAGCCGCAGGCAGCTGTGCCGCAATGAAGGGCAGGCGCAGAACGCCATGCAGCTGCCTGAAAGCCGCAGAGCGCCGCTGGCGGCACGAGCGCTACCACGCGGGCGGCGGCSGCGGCGGCGCCACCTGCCCACGTGCTGGCGGCCCGCCCCTGCGCGACCAGGCGCCATCACGCTCACCCGCATACTCCGCCTTCAGCAGCTGCATCGCAGGGCGGCGGAAGTGGGGGCGTCGCTCAGGGCTTCAACCAGGGCAAGGCCGGAGGCAGCGGGGGGGCTCGGCAGCGTGGTAAACAAACACCGGCATCCCGCTGCTCACGTTGGGGTTGAGGGTGTCCACCGAGAGCGCCTCTGGCTCCCGCCGCTGCGCAGTGCCCATAGGTTCGGCAAGCTGAGCTGCTGGAGGACGCTGCAAGGGAACCGGGTGATCACGGAGGTTGGGAAGCAAGCGAGACTGCAGCGGGTGTGCGAGCCGCCTGCATGTAGGGCGGCCCCGCCGCTGCCCGCCAGCTGGGCCGCCTCCCGGGGCCGCCGTACTCTTTGCACCCACGCAGGGCAGGCATATGCTCACGCAATAGTCACTCACTCACGCATAAACAAGTATTACAAGCATCTTGGTTGCAGAAGGAACAACCAGTGCCACGCTCGCTCAGACGTCACTCACGACTGGCAAGAGGGATAGGGGTGAAGATAGCTCAGCAGGCATGCCAGGCAAAATATAATACAATGTTGCTGAGAGAGCGCTTGTTTAATATAGTCACTCATACTGCTGCAGCAGCAGGCCCCACAGGCTCACTGCCTTGGCCCAGCTGCCCGCGCTCGGGCTGATGGCAGGCCAGCATTTGAGCAACCTGGGCTTGAAGGGAGGTCCGTCTTTACTCTTGTACCACATGACTTATCATGCTGCCAATGCCCAGACATGCATGCAACATAAATCCAGGTGTGGCGGCAAAACTGCATACTCCCCAAACAGCCAGCCGCGTGAACACATGCAGCTCGTGCGCCCGTGCATGCATGTGATCATGCTGCGGGCACGAGCACGTCGGTTTGATCGCACCGAGGCATAAACATGCCACGCAGTGCTCCCAGGTTGTATCGGGTGCGGAGGCCAGCCGAAATGGTGCATGGTCCTGGCTAAATCGACCTGCCATGGCCGTCTGCCATTCGGCCGGGGCCGCTGATGTGGCAGCGATAGCCGCCGGCGGGCCCACAGCTCATGGCCATCGGCCCATCGGGCTTGCTTGTGAGCTTGCGCAACTGTCAGGGGTGCTGGATTTGCGGTCGCTGGGGCTTTGCACTCAGAGCGGTGGTAGCCTTGACCGCAGCAGCAGGCGACGCTTACCAATTGGGGCGCCGGAGACGTGGCCCGCCCGCCCCCAATGTCCGGCATTGTTGCTCGCAGCAGCCGGCGGCTTGCGTCTCAGTTCAGCAGGTCGCTAGCCACCATGTCCTTCTCCTCCCAGCGCCCCGGGGAGCCCACCCCGCCCATCTCCGATGCGCACCGCGGCCCCACCGGCGTGCTGGAGGTGATTGAAGGGCGCCGGGGCGCCCTGCTGCTCGGGCGCTGCTCAAGCCCTCTCGCGCTTGCTGGCGCCCCCGCGCGCTGCCAACAGTTTCTGGCTCGGTGCAGAGCTCACTGAGCGCGCGGGGGGCCGCGCCATTCGCCTCCAACACGCTGCCGCCGCCGCCGCCGCTGCCGCCGCCGCACCTTCCTGCTGCTTCATTCTGGCACCCAAAACCCCCCTCTCAGCATGCCCTCCCTGCCTCCTTCTGCCTGGCGCAGGTGCCCCAGCGCTTCCTGATGGGCCCCGGCCCCGCCAACGCTGAGCCCCGCATCCTGAACGCGCAGTCGCTGCCGCTGCTGGGCCACATGTGAGCGGGGCGAGGGGCCGCCGCCAGGCCGGCGGGTGCTCGTCTGGTTGCAAGCCGCTTACAGTTGGCTGACGAGCTGTAGCGATCGACTCAATGTATCATCAAGCATTTATATTTGCCTGCCTGACACGTACCGAAATGCTGCGTCTCACATGCTTGCTGCTGCGCATACCCCCGCAGGCACCCGCCCTTCCTGAAGATCATGGACGAGGTGCAGCAGGGCCTGCGCTACCTGTTCCAGACTGACTCCAAGTCAGTGAGGGGCTGCTGTCGGCAGGGCAGGGCAGGAGTTACAAAGCAGCAGCAGAGGGCAGGTTGATGCTGCGCAGCGCTCAGCAGCGGCGGCATGTGAACGGAGCATGTCCACGTCCACGCAGCAGCTGCAGGATTGGGGTTGATTGAATCTTGACACTGTTGCCTGTATGCTAGAGCACTGATGCCTGCCACCCGAACTCACCAACAGGTACACTCTGTGCGCGAGCGGCACTGGCCACAGCGGCATGGAGATGGTGCGTACAGCAGCAGGCATAGGTCCGGCGGTGGTGTGACGTGCTGCCAGTCGCCCTGGCTGTCGGTTGGTTCGGCAGCCTGGGTCAACTGTTTCTGACTGGCGTCCTGGTATGGTCGCCCTGCCGCAGGCCATTGCCAACCTGCTGGAGCCTGGAGAGAAGATCCTGGTGGGCAACAACGGCATCTGGGTAAGTCGCCGCTGGGGCCAAAGGCATATTGGTGGAGAATGGGAGAGAATGGGCCGCAGCATGCGTAGACCATCAGGCCATGCCGCTGGCATTGAACACTTGCCGCCGACATCAATTTGGGCGTGAGACTGGGCACCTGCTGGCCCCATGCCAGCAAGCCTGCTGCAACCCTGATGGCTGCCTGCTCTTGCTCGTTGTGCAGGGCACGCGCGTGGCCGACATGGCCGGCCGCTTTGGCGCCGAGGTGGTGGAGCTGAAGACGGAGGCGGGCACCTCGTTCAGCCTGGACACCCTGACTGCTGCGGTGGAGAAGGAGAAGCCCGCGGTGCTCTTCCTGTGCCAGGCAAGGCAGCAGGGAGGGGCAGCAGAGTGGGGCACTGCCTGGGCGGGAGGGAATGTACTGGCGCAGGCTTGCAGGTCGTGCATGGCCCTTCAGCCTGCCATTCTGAGCGGCGGTGAAGCGTGGCGCAGCTGTTCACTGCACCCAAGCTGCAGCTAGCCTGCAGTGCAGTCTGTGTTGTGGTGTGTGCTTGTCAGGCCGGTGTCAACATGCTGCTGGCGGTTGAAACTGTCTCTGTGCAGGGCGAGTCGTCCACCGGCGTGCACCAGACCCTGGCGGGCGTGGGTGAGTGGCTGGGCGCTGCCCTGGGTTGATTGAACGGACGGCCCAGCAGCAGAGGTGCTGCAGCAGTACAGTTTCTGGCCAGTGTTCAACATGGAGTTAAGGGCCAAGGATGGTGCATGCCTCTCTCGACACCCCTGCTCATGCTGCCGCCGTTGGCCCCACCACTGCGCAGGCGACCTGTGCCGCAAGCACAACGTGCTGCTGCTGGTGGACACCGTGTGCTCGCTGGGCGGCGTGCCGCTGTATGCCGATGCCTGGAAGGTGAGAGGGCGGCAAGAGGGGTGCGGTGGCATGGTGCGGGGGGGAGCTGCCGTGGTGCAGGCTACCATGCAGGCGCGCTCTGGGGACTGCTGCCCTCTAGACATGCGAAGCATGCCTTGTCTGCGATGTGCAAGGGTAGTCCCACAGGGATGCACACCAGCCCAACATCCTTCCATCTGCCCACCCACCCATCCGCAGGTGGACGCCATCTACAGCGGCAGCCAGAAGTGCCTGAGCGCGCCGCCCGGCGCCGCGCCGCTCATGCTGAACGACCGCGCGCTGGAGAAGGTCCGCGCCCGAAAGACTAAGGTGCGTGGGGGGCACACAAAGAAGATGCAGGGTATGGGTTGGGGTGGGCGGTGGTGGCACAACCGGACGGCCTGCGGCTCAGCACGATCCTGCCATCACAGCAGCAAGTGACAGAATAGTCCTGCCCCCTATGTGCGCGCAGCCCGACCGGCCTTGTCCTGGTATTGCTTGTCCCTGCCTGCAGGTCCGCAGCTACTACTTTGACCTCAACCTGGTGGGAGACTACTGGTGAGCCGCTGCTGCTGCCAGCAGGCCTGCAGGCCTCAGCATTCAATCGTAGCAGGCTTGCGGGCTTCCGACACCAGCTGGGCCGGTTGTGCTGCTCATGCCTGCTCTCCTGCTGTCGCACCACCACAGCTCCCTTGGTCATTTCTCCGTCACTCCCAGCTTGCTGCCATTCAAATGCCGACGCCCGCCTTCCCTTCCCTTCCTCCCGCTTCTCTCCCCCGCAGGGGCTGGTACAACTCGCGGTCGTACCACCACACCGGCATGACCAGCATGTGGTACGCGATGCGCGAGGCGCTGGCCATTGTGGCGGAGCAGGGCCTGGAGTCGATGTGGGCGCGCCACGAGGCCGCGCACAAGCAGGTGCGGAATGAATGTGTGCGCACCTCTTGTTCCCATGCCGTGATTTGATGGGTTGCCACGCCGACGGGCAGCTGAGTGCACATTGTTGCCAGCGCCCGTTGCAGGGCGGCCGCGCCGAAATCAGATGTTTGCCAGGCGCAGTTTGGAGCACTGAACTGGCTGCACTGTGGCTGGCTTTACCCTGCTGGTCTGCTCACACACTCACCTGCCGCTCGCTCTTCCGCAGCTGTGGGAGGGCCTGTCTGCGCTGGGCCTGAAGCCGTTTGTGGAGAAGCCCGAGGACCGGCTGGTTACCGTCAACACCATCAAGGTGCGGGCAGAGCCGGCGGCAGGTTTGCAGCCAGTCGCAGCCCAGCGCAGCCTGCTAGCCCAACCTGTTATTCGCTTTATGCTGATGCCCTGCACTGCCCTGTCATAAACCGAGCAGGTGCCCGAGGGCATTGACTGGGCAGCGGTCAGCACCAACGCGATGAACAAGTTCAATGTGGAGATTGCGGGCGGCCTGGGCCCCACTGCCGGCAAGATCTGGTGCGTTGCTGCGCTGCACTCGCGCGCTAGGGGCACGCCTGGTGGCTTGGCTGGTTGTGGGGTTGCACCTGCTGGGCGGGTTTGCACTGCCTGCATGTCAAAGCGTTTGGTGTGCGCCGCCTCTTACGTATGCCAACGCGCAACGCCGGCTTCATCAATCACCCTGCAGGCGCGTGGGCCTCATGGKCTACAACGCCAAGCCCGCCAACGTGGAGCTGGTGCTGGCTGCCTTCAAGGACGGCCTGCGGCAGCAGGGCTGGGAGCTGGCCGCCAACTGAGCGCGCAGCTGAGCTGGCGGGCAGGGCGGCAGTAGCAGCCCTCGCAGGCAGCTGGACMGCMGCMGCCTGCCGGCTAGACAGCCMCCCTGGCAGCCAGCGCAGCAGCGGCAGCAGCTGCGCCCCCTCGTGAAGCCTGGGCTGGCAGGTTAGTAGCTAAGCTTACCAGTGCCGGCTCGGGTGCCACCCTCAGCAAGCAATGCGCATTTCTGCCCATTCTTTCGCAGCCCCCTGCCCAACCCACAATCCAGCACTGTTTTGATTCCTCGCTTTCTGTCCCGCTTTGTTCCACCCCACCCTCGGCCTTTCATTCCCGATTCCAATGCTTTGAGCCTGCGCCTTTGCACGGCCTTCCGCAGCCTGTGACACCCAAGCATCAGCGATTGGAGCAGGCAATGTGAGCAAGGCCAAGGCATGCTGGTCATGCACACGCCACAGCGATAGCGGGCGGTGACCCAACATGCAAGCACCTCCGTTCGAGGGGCTTTTACGGGTGCTTCAGTCTCAGCGCATATTTACACGGGATCCCGGTGCGCCAGAGTCACGGGGCACGGTGTCCGTTGTTGCTCACGCGAGCGCCTGCTCGACCCAACTCGCCGGGTGCGCGTCCCCCTGTAGCAAAGGTATCTGACCCAGGAGCGTTTTGTCAAGTGAGCTCTCGCTGCCGCCACCCAAGCGCCCTTGCCAACACCCGCCCCTCCGCAGAGCCTGTGACGCAGTATGCCCTCGATGCACCCTGCTAGCCATGGCCTGCTCGTGCTGCTAGCAGTCTTGGCGTGCTCCGGCGGGGCGTTTGCCCTGCCCTCCAGCCCGCCGCCGGCGACGCGACCGCAGTCGGCCGCCGCTAACCCTTTGCGCCGCCCCACCTCATGGAGTGAGGCGTGGGCCGCGCTGGCGCCTTACCGCCTGACCCCCACGACTGCAGCGGCGCCCTGCGGCACGGGACCAACCACTGCAGCCGCTTGTGGGGTGAGGCGCAGGGTCCCGCTGGGGTCATGCCTGCAGTGAGGAGCACCACAGCGGCATCCCAGCTGAACAGGCACCTGCCTTGCCTAGTGCGTGCAGGAGGCAAACATAAAGTCGCTATGGTCGCGATGGAAGAGCATATACAAAGTGCAGTACAGAACAACAGCAGTGGTAAGCACGGCAGTTGCTTGCGGCCCAGCGGACGGCCGCAGCTGGGGCAAAAACGGCAGCGGCGGCAGCAGCAGTCTCACAGCTCTTTGTGCCTTTTGTGATTGCCGGGTATAAAGCTTGCTCCGACATGAACCCCACTATTGCAAACCCGTGATCCCACTGCAGGATGCGCTGCGGTACGGCTTCTTCAAGCAGACGGTGCAGCAGCTCATTTTGAAGATGCAGAAGTGCCCTGTGACAGTTTGGGTGGGCCTGAACGCTCAGGCCGACTGGAGCCCGAACGAGCTGAAGCTGAGGCGCAAGATTTTTGTGCCCACACGCAAGCCAGGGGACGCCGTGGTGCCCAAAAGCGGCCCGCTGCCGGCTGCCTGGGACTGGCGGTGGCCCGCCCTGGACAAAGTGACTCCTGCCAAGGACCAGGGACGCTGCGGCAGCTGTTTTGCGTTTGTGGCAGCCGCCGCCGTGGAGTCCAAGCTGCTCATCCAGTACAACAAAACGTACAGCTCCTACCAGATCAACCTGTCGGAGCAGGCGATCATCGACTGCGTGAACGCAGGGCAGGGCTACACCAGCAGCGGCTGCGGCGGGGGATACCTGGAAGAACCGCTGAACTACGCCGCCAGGTGTGCGGATTGTTTGTCGTGTGCTCGGAGCGGCACTGCTATGATGTGCTCGGCAGGCGACGCATTGCTGCGCTGAGTCCTGCAGCAGCTGCGCAGGCACGCCTGTGGCGCAGCGCTGCCGCAGACAGTAGGTGCACCTAAAGTGTGCGCCCCACGCATGTCCATGCTTCACAGGTGGTTCCTCACAAAGGAGGCACTCTATCCCTTCACTTCCGGCGCAACCGGCCTGGCCGGGGCCTGCAACCAGACGCGCATCACTGGCACGCCACGAGGGGACAAGGTGCAGCTGGTGGGCACCGGCTTTCGCCAGCTGCGCCAATGGTCGGCCACTGCGCTAAAAGAGGTGCGCCCTTGCCACTTGGCAAGCCTGCCGTGCAAGCTGTGCGTGTAATGATCCGTATAAACTGTGCATGCGTCTATGTCGGGGCTGCTGCGCCTCGGATGCGCCCACGCCCTCTCACTAAACATCTGCCGTTACCGGTTCAATCGCCTTGCAGGCAGTCCTTGTGTCACCGGTTATGGTGGGCATGAATGTGCCTGACAACAACCTGTTTGAATTCTACTCGGGCGGTGTGTTGCCGGCCAGCAGCTGCCCACTCCCTGCTGGCGTCCCAACTTCAGCAAAAGCCGTGATCAACCATGCTGTGCTGCTTGTGGGCTGGAACTCGCTGGCCAAGACGCCATACTGGTGAGCCAGCACACAGGACAGCATAGCATGCAGGGCAGCGCAGTCGGCGGCATCAGCAGGGCTGCAGCACAGCATGGGGAGGGAAGCGTTCGAAGCTTGCGGGGCTTGTTTCTCTCGCACACACGTGCCTGACAATCCCCACGGCATTTGATGCAGGATAATCAAGAACTCGTGGGGCAGCGGGTGAGTGAAACACCAATTTCCCATCCTGCTCCTTGCACCGCTGCCGCGGCGCCCCAGGGGATGCCTTGCCGCCCTGTGCAGCGTGCTGTGATGCATTTGCCAAGCTTGGCCCGCTCCCTGCTGCAGAGAAAAGTGGGGAAACAACGGCTTCGGCTACATTGAAATGCTGCCCGACGGCACCTATGGGGCGTGCTCGATGTATTACGTGAGGCATTTCAGTTCATTGGGGGACTGCTCAACTGCTGCGGCTGCATGACACTGCTGAGAGCTGGTGCCACCGCTTATGGCTGCCACTGCTGCATGAGCCATGGGAACACATCCGCTTGTGGTGAGAAAACTGCACGCATGCCCTTTGCTGCTGCAGTACGCTGTGGCACCAACGGAGCTTGTGCCTACCGACCTTCCTGTTGTGCCGGAGCCAGCCAAGAGTGAGCAAGGCCGCCACCAGCCAGTGCCGGGCTGCTTGGCGAGCCAGCTGCACGACAACAGGGGACCAAAGCTGCATGGGGTGCTTGCCGCAGTTGCAATGACTCGAACTGCCACCGCCACTTGGTGCTGTGCAGCCTCGGTGCGGCTGGTCAATAGTGCCAACCCCGCGAACAAGACTGCGGGGCGGCTGGAGGTGCAGCATAACGGCGTTTGGGGCACGGTTTGTGATGATGGCTTCTCAAGCGCTGCCGCGACCGTCGTATGCCGCCAGGTGGGGGCAGGTGCTGGTATGCATGTGCACACCAGCAGGTTTGGATTGGCGCTGCCATGCACTGCAGGACCACCCGGCCGCCTTGATGCCCTGGCGGCTTTGGCAGTCACATAGCATCCGTGTCGCACCCTGCCCCTGCCGTACTGCCGCAGCTGGGCAAGGGCACTGTTGGCGTCGCCACGCCCGGTGGCTCCTTCGGGGAGGGGATGGGAAAGGCGCTGTGGCTGGACGAGGTGCATTGCCGAGGCAACGAGGAGCGGCTGGAAAGCTGTGCGCACGCCGGCTGGGGCGTGAGCAACTGGTGAGCTCTGCGGCCTGCTGGGTTTGCAACCCTGCGCAGGATATGCATGCATGCGGAGCTTGGGCAGCAGCATGCGCAGCAGCATGTGCAGCCCGTGTGTGCTGCTAGTACAAGTCTAAACCATTTCACGCCTGAATGTGCAGCGGCCATCGCAACGACGTGGGCGTCGTGTGCAAGACCGAGCCACCAGGTGCGCAGCACTGGTCAATACCGTGAAAAAGCAATTGGAGAGGAGAGTCTACGTGGGGACAAAGTTGCGTGCAAACAGCCTGCCTTTCCCCTGTGCTGCAGTGACTGCGCGGCTCGTCAATGCCACCGGGGTTGCGGGGCAGGTGTCCGGACGCCTGGAGCTGCTATGGCAGGGCAGCTGGGTGCCTGTGTGCAGGAGCGGCCTGAACAACATTGCAGCCACGGTCGTTTGCAAGCAGGTGCGCTGCAGCCCTGCGCATGTGCTAGCAGCTGCTGTGTGTCGAGTCAAGATAAGCAGCAATGCGGCACTGTAGTAAGCATGCCAACTTGACGACTGCACTCGTTGTAACCCCTTCTCTCTGGCCCTCTGTCATTGCTATGCAGCTGCGGCTGGGCACTGCAGGCACGGTGGTTCCCGGCACCGCAGCCCGCCAGGGCAGCTTTCAGCGGCTGCGCAGCATCAGCTGCACGGGCAGGGAGGCCAGTTGGGAGGCATGCGGAGGCACCGCGTGGGCCAGCTCACCGTGTGACACGCAGGGCGAGGCAGGCATCAGCTGCACGGGCGCTGCACGTGAGCCCGGTGGCAGGCAGCAAGTGTGGCTTTGTTGCCTATCATCGCATTGCCTTGCTCCAGCTGTGGTTCGACAGCAAGCACTGCTGGCCTGCTGCCACACAGCAATATGCATGCTGGCTTCCTGATGCAGCCAAGCTCACCACCCTCTGCCCTTGCTACCTCCCCTTGACCACAGCCACCATCCGTCTCGTCAGCCCGGGGGCGCCCGCTGGCTCGAGAGTGATGCAGGGCCGGCTGGAGGTGAAGCTCCCCAGCGGCGCGTGGTCCACCGTTTGCGACGACTTGTTTTCAGATGCCGCAGCAAGCATAGCATGCCGGCAGGCAAGAGGGGGTGAAGAGGGGAGCTAGGGCAGCCGGGTTTGCGAGCAGAAGATTGTAATCCCGCCCTGCTTCTGTGTGCCCACAAACACGCCCAGTCTGCACTGCCCACTGCTTGTATTGCTTGCTGATACCGCCCAGCTGTCGCATCGTTGCCTGCCTGTCTTGCAGCTGGGCCTCAGCAGCACTGGCTACGCTGTGCCTGGCGCGGTGCTGGGGCAGGGCACGGGGCCCATTGCCTGGGATGGAGTTGTGTGCAAGGGCACCGAGTCCACGCTGCAAGAATGCCCACGCTCCGCCACTGTTGACTGGTGGGTGCCTGTGGCCTGCCCTGTGATGTGGTAGCATACCTGCCTGCTTGACTAGGCCATGCTGCTCCACTGTTCCCATGATACTCTACTCCTCTCACGCGTCTTCACTCCTCCATTTCGCAGCACCCACCGCGAGGACGTGGGCGCGGTGTGCCTGGGGTCCAACCCACGGGTCACGCCCGCACGTGAGAGCTCGCATCAGACTGTGGGGTGATGATGGAGCGGGAATATTGAAGGTCACAACCGGCCCATCTCACGCATCAACACATTCACCCACCTCTGTCCCCTTGCAGCGGAGCAGCTGCAGCTGGTCAATGGCACAAAGACGTCTGGGCGGCTCATGGTGCTGTACCAAGGCGTTTGGGGCACCGTATGCTTCGACGGCTTCACTCCGGCAGCCGCGACAGTGGCGTGAGATTGCTGGCGGTGGCAGATGGTGTAGCAGGGAGAGGCTGTTAGGAGGGCTTGTGGCGCTACGCTGCCCAGTTCACAGCGCGGAGCAGCCAGAGCACCCAATGTTGCCCGCTATCTGCCCAATCTCATGCCCGTGTGCAGATGCCGGCAGCTGGGCCTGACTGGGGGCGCTGTGATGGCACGCGGCTTTGCGGGCCAAGGGACAGGCCAAATCTGGCTGGATGACTTGAAGTGCACGGGGAGCGAGGCGGCGCTCAGCCAGTGCCAGCACAGCCCCTGGGGCGTCCACAACTGCTGGTGCGTGGACCGCATGGCCCAGCCGAGCAGGCGTTGTGGTCCTGAAGTAGTTCGGGAGGTGCTGCCTGCAGGCTGGTTCCAGGAGTGTGGCATGCACCACCATAGCATGCTGGTTCGCTTTTTATTTTAAGCCGCGCGTTGTGCTGTGTACCTCCCCTCCACTTCCATGTCCCACCGGCAGGCATTCGGACGACGTTGCGATCTCGTGTGCTGCCGCCGCCGCCACCCCGCCGCTCCGGCTGGTCAACGGCACTGCGCAGATGGGCCGTCTGGAGATTAGGTTCAACGAGGCGTATGGGACGGTGAGTGTGGGAGGCTTGGGTGCTTGTAGAGGCCATCTCGCAACCGAGGGTCGGGCAGGGAGGCGGGGTGGTACAACTCGAAAGCACTCTTGTCTGCGTGCGCATGGCCGCAACTTCATTCCATCACTCCACCTTGCTCGCTTCTTAGAATGAGTCAGTTCCCAATGACATACAGGTTTGCTCGGACGAGTATGGCTGGAGCTTCAACAGCGACGCGGCGGCGGTGGTATGCCGCCAGTTGGGCCTGCCGCCGCCAGCACTGGCGATCCGCGGCGCCGTGTTTGGAGCAGGCAAGCAGCTTCGCAGCCCTTTGGCCGCTGGCCACACCTGTACCGGAGTGATGTGCATGCAAGCTACGCCTGCTGTTCATGATGCAATCTTGAGCATTTGAAACCAGCGTGCTCCGAACCATTCAGTCCGACCTCCATCCCACGCCCCGCATGCGCAGGACCCGCGAAGCAACCTATTTGGCTCAACAATGTCTTTTGTTGGGGAGACGAAAAGAAGCTGGAGTCGTGCCAGCATGATGCCTGGGGCGGCGGCTCCTGCCCCGGTCATGCCAGCGATGTCGGCATCGCGTGCAACGCCACCGGTGAGCCGCTGGAGGCAGCTGGGCCGCGGCAATTGCAAGTGGTAGCATGCAAAGCACGGCCCGCATGCGAGCGTGCCCACCTGGCCTGCGCCCTGGTGTTCAGATGCCCCCGTATGCCTGCCTGCGTGCCATCCCTGCAGTGGCGCTTCGTCTAACCAACGGCACCAGCCCGAACTCCGGCCGCTTGGAGCTGGCCATCAACGGTCTGTGGGGCGTGGCTGTCGCTTCCAAGCAGTTTGACGCGGCGGCGGCAACCGTGGCCTGCAGGCAGTTGGGCCTGCCCACGCCAGGCCGCACACTGCCCGGCGGCTACTTTGGCCCCGGCCCGGCAAAGGGCCCTCTGTGGCTGCGCTCCATATTCTGCATGGGCAGCGAGGCAAAGCTGCAGGAGTGCAAGACGGGCCTGGATGCCGGCCTGCTGTGGGGAGTGGCACCGGAGGAGGGGTATGACCGCACCACTGCCGTGGCGATAGCATGCGGATTTTGAGTCCAGGATGAGCTTCTCCCTTATTGTATTCTGGCACTTGGCACTCACCATCACCCTCCCATTCCAATGCATTCATCCTCAGGCACGTCTGCAGCCTGTAACAGCTCGATCGTCAAATCGTCAAGAAGGCAGCACTTGCTTGCTGGGGTTGAGCGTGCTGGATGAGAGTTACACAGTGGAATGGAGTGAAAAAGATTTTCAAAAGCAGTGATGGAAAATGGGGATGAGCCATGTAGGCAGCAATTGGGGTATGGATGTTCAAGCGGTATAAAAAGGGGGATGGAATGGGGCATGTGGCAGCCAGCAAGAATGGTACACTCACGCGTTGCAGAGTGGCTGCTTAGACACAATAGGATTGATGGTACAGGAAGGGGCGGTCGCCGGAGGCCAGCAGGGCGAATGAAACTTGAGCAGTGATCAGCGTGGAAGTGGGAAAATGGGGGTGAATGGACGAGGGATGATGCCTCCGCAGTACAGAGTGGGCAATATCAGGTGGATTTGAAGTGCGGGATGGGAGCACACTAGCTGCACAGATCATGCAAAGAGGCCGAGCATTGAGAGAGCTGGCGGTGGATTGGATTGCAACGTGGCATGTGGGAAAGAAGCTGCAAAGTACAAGCACACGGTGGGATTGATGGCGCCAAGGCGACGAGGAATGTATAGAAAGAAAGGTGGGAATGGCAGGTGGGAGTGCAGGATGACATTGTTGCTGGTGCAAGGGGGCCGTCTCTGATGGCCTCAGCTGAATATTAAATGGCATGGGAGCGCCAACTACAGCAAACGCACTCGCTCTGGAGCACGCTCAGGTGGCCGGCCGGCTGCCAGCTGCTGCCTCGGTTTTTCTCCGCTTTGTGGCTGCTCCCTCACTCCAGGAAGCCGGAAATGTACTTGCCGTCCACATTGATGCTCCAGCCCAGCTTGAGCGGGCCGACATCGAAGCGGGGCAGCAGCTTGGGCTGGGCGCCATCCAGCACCACAACGAGGTTCAGCTGTGGGGGCGGAGAAATGGGGGGAAGGGCAGCGAGGGCAAGTGAGCAGGGAGGGGAGCGGCCACAACATTTCAGCGGGATCAAAGGCAGTGTACATGAGCACTTGTAACTGAGCAACCACAATGCCAACATGCAAGGCTCTTGTGTGCATAGACAGCGGCAGCACAGCCTAGCACAGTAACCTGTATGCTGAAGTTATCCAGCAGGCCACTCACGTCATCCAGGTGGACGGGCGCCTTGGCTGGGTCGGGGCCCTTGGACAGATCCTTGGGGTCCAGTGCCAGCTGGTCGGCGGGGGCCAGCAGGTCGAGGCGGCCCAGCGTGGGTGTCAGGTCGATCTCATCACGCACGTACTGCATGCCTGTAGGGCGGTTGGGAGAGTGGAGGCTAGAGGGGCGGGTTGGTATGGCGTGATGCACAGAGTCGGGCCGCTGGAGTGAGAGGAGGGGCCAGGCACGGTTGCCAGTTGGATGCGACGCAGCGGCGGCGCACTGGGGCGCTCCTTGCTAGCAGGCTTGCCAACGTTGGTTCACCCGCTGCAGCGCCACGCCGTCCAGCCCTGCCTAGCCCGCAGACTTGCCTCCCTTGCTCATGTGGTCGTGCAGCCAGGTCATGAGGCCGGCGTAGTTGGGCACGCTGCCCTCCGTGGTCTGGTTGGCCTCGGGCATGTCCACAAACACGCGCACATCCACCTGTGTAGAGGCAGGAGAGGGATGCTCACGTTGATGGGTGAGAAGCAAGCGATAGCAGGAAGGTACATCTGTAGTGCAGGTGGGGCGGGGCGCAGGGATAAGGCAAAACGGCAGCTGCATTCCCCATTCGACACATGCACAGCGGCACGCGGTGGCAAATTGACAGGCACTCAGCACTCACATGGCCGTGCTCCTGGCTGGTGTCGATGCTCTCGGCCACCAAGTAGAAACGGTAGCCGTCATAGCCTGGATGATGGTGGATGGAAGACAGAGAAGTTAGTTAAGTTGTGCTGCTGGCCATCGCATTACTCATGGCGGCCTCAGTTGTTATGGACGTGCTGCGCTTGTCTGTCTTTCTACGTTCTGGCAACCCCAGCACCAGCGTTCACAGACAATCAGCATCTTTCCACCAGACCAGCCAACCAAATGTTCCCTCACCAATGGGCTCCAGGGGGTAGAGCGCCACCACTCGGTCGCCGATGTTCCCCTCGTTGCCGGCGGCCGCCAGCGCCTCGAACTGCTCCAGGTCGTCGTAGGTGTAGCCCAGGTTACTGCAGGTGGGATGCAGTAAGAGAGGTGGCGAGGACAGGTGAGGGGTGGGAGAATGAGAGTGGATCGAACGCAGCAGGCCGGCTAACAGCAGCCAGCGCGCCCTTGAACACAAGACCAGCTGCAGCTGCATGCCCTCCTAGCCTCGCTCACCGCCAGTTGCGCATGTCCCAGCTGGTGTAGAAGCGGGCCTCATTGGTAGCCGGGTTCCAGAAGGGCGCCAGGGGCGTGTCAGCATCAACCTGCATGGGAAAGAACAGAGGAGAGGGAGGGCATGGGTGCCTTGTACCGTTGGCGGTTTGTGTGATGGTCCGCCGCAGGCAGTACCACAGCGTGCATGGCATGGGCGGCAGAATTATGCAGAGTTGAGCTCCACCCTGCAGGCCGGCTTCAAGTACAGAACTTGCCGCTGCCGCAGCGCACCGTGATGTTCTGGGGTGTGTAGAAGGAGCCGCCGGGCACTATCTCGCCCTTGAGGTAGGTGTGGGGGTTGGCCAGCTGCCAAATGGCGAACTGGCGGTCCACGTTGGCGTGGTGCTGCACAACAGCAGCGGAGCACGGCACGTAGCTGGTTGGTTCCCAGCAGAGCGCCAAGCAAGTGTTGCAGTGGCAGCCCACATGGCATGCCGGGCCCTGGCGTCCAACAGCGGTTTCCAGCCAGCCATTCAGGAGCACATGCACACCAGCTCTGGCTCAGCCCACACTCCACATATCCTCTCACCATGAAGAAGATGGGGTCGAAGCTGGCGGCAGTCGGGTCGCTCATCCAGCCGGAGGGGCCGCCAATGGTGACGTGGATCTTGTCGTGCACAGTCTCCAGGGAAGACTGGTTGGCGCAGCGCCCAGCGTTGGTGCCAAACAGCGGCACCGCCAGGCTGTTGCCCAGGCACGTCCTGCAGGGCAGACAGGTGAGAGCGGGGCAGATAACCATAAGGCGGTGCTCACAAGGCAGTAACAACAATAGATTAAGCGCCTCGTGTGATGCCTTCTGCACATGCAGCTCGACCCCTCAGCATTCCCCACAGCACACTGCCATGCAGCAAGCAAATCAGCACACGCACCAGTCGGCGCTGTTCATGATGCGAGCCAGCTGGGAGCGCAGCTGGTCCACCAGGCCGCCCTTGAACTGCAGTGACAGGAGCGTCAGCTAAACGGTGAGGAGTGTAAGCTCGGTCCAAGCATGCAGTAGTCTGCCAGTGGAGCTGCAGGTCACTGTGCATGGCCTTTGCCCGTCTGCTGTGTTGGCAGCAGCCCAGCAAGCCCAGCACACTGCCACAGCCCACCTGCTGGTTGATGCGGTCCCAGTCGTCCCGGCTGGTGGTGCAGCCCAGGTTGGTGGTGTTGGGCAGCAGCATGCTCATGAAGCTCTTGCAGGACTCGTAGGGCGGGAAGGGGATGGAGCTGCGGGGCAGGGAGGGTGGGGGGCAGGCAGCAGGTTGTTTCGTGGTGTGCCGCCAATCAGCACAGTGCAGTTCCGCAGGCAGGCCACATGCAGTTCCGCAGGCAGGCCCCCCCTGCGCAGTGCACAAGGACGCCTGACTCAGGGCACAATCGACACTATTCCCCCTGCCCACACACCTGTCAATGCTGTAGCCCAGGAAGGGGTTGGGCAGGGTCTGCTTGCCAGTCGGGGTCTGAACTTCGAGCGTGGGCTGGTTGAGGAAGGCGGGCAGCCCGCTCTCCTTCACGTAGTCAGCGGCCCTGCAGGGTGGTGGGAGCGGTGGAGCAGGGTTAAGTAAGATTGAAAAGTATGCGGGCAGGACAGAGCAGACGAGGAGCGGTGGCAGGGCGGTGTTAATAAGATGGCAACACATGCACCATTGCAGAGGCTGCTGCTGCGCTGCTGCACAGGCATGAGGTCCACAGCAAGATTCCCTGCGCAGCGCACCAGTCCAGGTAGGGCAGGCGGAACTTCTTGGCGGCACGCTGCCACTCCTCCTTGTCGCCGCCGGTGTACTGGCTGGCAATCTGCAGCACGTGCTTCATCAGCGTCTGCAGGCAGGCGGGTGGCCAGAGAGGCAGGAGCGGCGGCACGGCGCTCAGCAGGGAGTTGTGAGTGGTTGTGCAGCGGGTGGGCGGCAGCATGGCACAGCGCACCTATTGCAGCAGCAGCAGCAGGGGCAGCCAGTCATGCATCACTCTCAGGGCATCAACCCTCGGCCACCCCAGCAAACATCCACACCAGCAATCAGCCACCTCCCCCGNCCCGCCCCTCACCCGCTCCAGCTCCAGCATCTCGGCGCGGTGCCAGGGCAGGAAGTGGGTGGCGCGGTGGGGGCAGTAGCCTGCGGCAGCAAGCGCGGATGAGGCAGCAGTGGGCGGCAGGTCGACAGCAGGGTAACGCAGGAAGTAGCAAGCAGGCAGGCGCCGTTGTACCAAGCGCGTCAGCAACAGGCAAACTGGGCCGTGCCTCACAACAGTTGCAGTATGCATCCCTGCTGCTCACCGCCCCAGCGAGCGGTGGGGTCGGAGCGGTCCCACTTGGCGGGGTCAAAGGGGGCAGCGGGGTTGATGGCGCCACGGTACGGAATGAAGGGGAAGCCTGCACCAGGGGCAGAGGGGTGGAGGACGCCTGTTCACAGCGCACTAAAAGCTTGCAGGCGGGCTGGCCTGCAGGCTCAGAGAGTGCCGCCATGCCCCTGCTGCCTGCCCGTCCGTGGTTGCAGCACCTATTGCCTGCTACCCAGCAGCAGCAGCCCCACCCACCGTGGATGGAGGCCTGCTGGAAGAAGCTCTCGGGGTTGGTGTGGGGCAGCGCCTTGATGGCCGCCATGGCCTGGATGTACAGGTCCTGCAGGGGTGGGAGGGACATGGAGCAGCAGCAAGGTAGGTTAACAACGTGCAGGCAGGTTGCTCATGTGCATCCCGCACCTGCCCCGCCAACTGTACAACGGCCCGGACCCGGCATGCGGCTTGGAATCTGCTGTCGCAGCCTGCCATGCCCAGCCCGCGGCGCCAGGCCTGCCCCTCGCATTGACTGCCAGCGCTCACCCGGTACTTGGCCAGCTTGGGCTGGGAGAAGATCTTGGAGACCTCGATGCGGGGCTGCACATTCAGCTCGCCCACCTCAGCGGCCGACATGCGCGGCCGGTTGGGCAGCGCCTGCCGGCTGGGCATCATGCTGGTGGACACATCGCGCAGGTTGCTGCGGTGAAGCAAGCGGGAGAGCTCCCATGTGAAATGAATAAGGCAGAGGAGTGTTGCAAGGAGCAGGAGCCAGGCGCAGCAGGCTGTTGGCGGAGGGCAACGTCGGCGGCAGCGGCGGCCAGGTGGCGGCGGCGGCGACGGCGACTCACCGCCCCGCGGCGGCGCCGGGCTGCAAACGGAAAGGGAAAGCGAGAGGAGATGCGTGAGCATCGATCGGGCGCAGCAGTTCACAGCGGGCCTCCGGTCGTGATGGCCCGCAGGAGCACGCAGGCAGCCCCACAGCCCCGCTCACCACGTGCACAGCGACTAGGAGCGCGACTCCGAGGAGCAGCAGCCTAATGGAAGCCGGCATGGAAGGGCTGGTGGCGGTCCAGATGGGGACTGGCGGCGGGCGAAGCGGACGCAAATTGGCCGGCGGAGGAATGCTGAACTGCGCCCCAGCCACGGCTTTTGAAGCCTGGAGCCAGCTGTCCTTCCAGAGGGGCAGGCTACGTCGCCTAATCACAGGTGTACGCACCAGCTGGCCACAGGCGGCGCGCTGCGCCCGTCGCAGCATGTGCGGATCGAACGGATGCCAGCTGGCCTTGAAACAGGAGCCTCCAGCCACCCCGGCTTGCTCATTCGGCAAACGGGGCTCACTTGCCCACAATAATGCAACAGCAGGGATCTTCTGCGCCCTTGCGGTGTGGAGCGGCGCATGCCAACTGTCGCCATCTGGCGCGTCCTGCTGGTGTCCGTGGTGGCCACCAGTTACACAGTGCAACAGCAGTGCCCGATGCCTCGTTGGCCCAATGTTCACAAGCCTTACACAAACGATCAGTAGCTACGCCCAAGCCATGCACAGGATGCGCTCCAGCAGCAGCGGCGGCAACGCCACGCCGCTGGTGCGCTGCTGCCGCACCAGGGAGAGCAGCGCGGTGTGCAGCACAGCAACATCAGCAGGCGGCAGGTGCTGCACCAGCATGCGCGCTTGGGCATGCGAGTGTCGCAGCGCGGTGGGCAGAGCGCGGCCCAGGCCTGGGCAGGGCAGCGGCACCTGCTGCCACAGCTCGTTCGGCAGTGGGCAGTGGGTGATAACAAACTCAGCAAACTGCGCCTGTGCCTTCGACATGTCTCGGCGCCAGCTGCTCCAGGCCCAGAGCAGGGCTTCCAGCGCAGATTCCGCAGGCGTCGCTCCAATCAAGTACAGGGCTGCCTCGTCGTTCCCCCGCCGCAGGGCTTTGTACAGCGGCGTGTCTTCGTCCTCAGTTTCCCTGGCCAGCGCTGTTTCCGGTGCAACAGCCAGCAGCAGGCGCAGCACTGGCACGCTGCCGCCCACCGCGGCCGAGTGCACGGGGAGCCAGCGCCAGGCATCGGGCCTGACAGCAGCTGCCGGGTGGAGCAGCAGCAGTAGCTGGACTGCGCACAGCTGCTGGAGGTAGGCCGCAACACACAGCAGCTTGTGGGTGGCAATGCCCAGAGCGTCCAGGTTGAATGCCCCTTGATCGTCGTGTTCGATGTAGTCTTCTGCAGCAAGGCAAGGCGGACAGCCTTTGGGGCAACTTGAAAACTGCGGCCTTCAGTCTACTTCGCAGCAACAAACTCCCTCGCTGCAGAAAGGCTGCCCGCACCTTCCAGCCCGTTGGTGCCTTCAGCCACGCGGCCCAACTGCAGCACCACATCATTGAATGCCACGCTACGGACAACGCCGGAGGCACTTTCAGACAGCCTAGAGCTGCAGCAAGGCGCAGCAGATGCGACAGGATGAGTGTGAGCAGCTGCTGGGTGTCAGAATGGAGCCCCGCTCAACTGCTGCCCTCCGTCGGGCAGCAGCCACCAAATGCCCACCTGGGGATGTCCTCTGCCGTGTGCCAGCTCAGGCTGCTCAGCGGCAGGCCCGCATCAACGGCCTCCTTGACTGCGTTGCATGACGGGAAAGTTTGACTTCCCGGAAGGCTGCTTTGCCTTGTGCAGCAGGAAGTGCTGGATGCAGCCTTGCCAGATGGGGGCAGCAAATACAGCTGCCTAGCCGGCGGGCACCAATGTGCCAAGCCGTAGCTCATCTGCCAGCAGGTCGCAGACAATGCGTGCTTCCTCCTCAGTCCACACTGGCTCAATGGCATGCACAGCGCTGTTGTGAATGAACTCGACCTGTGCGCAGGCGGGATTGGTGCACCGCTAGCAATCATTGCGAGGGCAAGGGCAGGCGGCAGGCGGCGGAGTGTCGGTCGGCGGCAAAGTGTGTCGGCAGGCGGCGTAGGTGCGATCACTGCTTTGCACGCCTTCTGTGCGCTGCGCAGCTTGCCTTGCAGGCGCCGTCCGCTCGCAGAGACAGCGAGCCCTTCGCCATCTCGCCCAGCAAAGCGCAGTGCAGCTTGTTGCGGCTTAGAAACGACTGAAAGTATGACAAGCGTACGGCAAAGCCGCTAAAGCTGGCGATCGAGCCCTGCGGGTGCCGGCGCCAGCGCGGCAGAGCTCTCGAGCGGCCTGGCGGGCCATTCGTTGCCCCAATTTTGCTGGCCCTGATGTGAGCACAATGGATGTTTCATCTGCTGGTAACTGTACAGACATGGCAATGCATGCGCATATTGCTCCACACCAGCCATGACACCGCCACCAAAATCTGCAACTAGCGCCTGCGCCTGCGCTGCCACTCCTGCCGCCGCTCCCCTGCTATCATCGGCCGAGCATCAGCAGGTGGCTCCTGAACCGTGGGATGCCACGCCGCCGGTTCTCCGCCCGCAGGCAGGCCTTGCACAGCAGGCGCAGGCTAGCATGCTGCGCATGGAACTGCCGCCACAGCTCGGCAAACTTGCCATCCTCCTCCCTGCAAGGAGGAAGGAAGCGCAGAGTCCTCACAAATCATTCTTGTATGCTGGTTGCCAAGCAATAAGCACCGTTGGAATTTGGCACGCAAGCTGCCATGCCGTACCGTTCCTTTGTTCACCCGCCTGCAGCCTCTGCCACCCACCTGAAGATGGTTTTGTTGGTGCTTGGGTCTGCTGCAAGCTCGCTTGGCACAGCCAGGCCGCGGCGGTGGCATGCCTCCAAGAATTCCGCCCGCAGCTGCGGCAGGGTGGGGCAGCTGTGGTCCACCACCAGCTGCGTCCTGCCTCCTGTGGCAACAATCAGCAGGCGACTTTTGGTCGGCGCTCTTGGTGCAGTAAACCAAACACGCAAGAACACAGTCAGTATGGCAAGTCACGAGATGGGAGTCGTCAGCCAGGCTTACCTGCAGCACACAGCCAGCAGAACTGCCGTTCGCAGGACGCCCGAAACTCGGCCTTCTGCTGATGCACAGCTGCAGCCATTGCATCCGCCAGCTTGACGGCCGGCGGCTCCTGGCGCTGCCTGCACCAGGTGGAGGAGCATAGTGTAGCTAATAGCCGAGTATGCCCATCAAAACCAACTCGCTTTCGGCAACTTTGCTGGGATGGTCACTGCATGGCAACGCATACCCTACCATCTCAGCCTTGTCGATATCGACTGGTGGCAGCACCTGGTCCGGAGCACCGACAGTAGCAGCAGTGGCAGCGGCAGCGGCAGTGGCGGCGGCCGCGGGGCCAGCGAGCGCATGACAGCTAAACCCTTCTTACTCACTCCATGCATTTGAGCGCCGAAAAGTCGTGCTCGCAGCCGCAGGCATCGATGAAGTGGAACTCGACGCCGGTGCTAAAGCCATTCACCCGAGAGATGAAGCCCCTGATGCAGGCAGTGAGAGTGGGGAGCGAGAGGCATGGTTGTTCTTCCCTCAAAAACGATTCGGCAACACGTTGCACGCACCAAGGCGATTGCCATAGCTTCACAGCTAGCCCCTCCCTTTTGAACAAGAGCAAGCATGCTTACTTGACAGGCGGGTGTGGCACCTTGGCAGCGCCTTTGGGGTGCCTGCCCAGCAGGCCCAACAGGAACCTGTGGCAAAGGAGTTGAAAGGCAGCAGGTGAAGCAGCAACGTCAACAGGGGGCAACAGGGCAGCCCAGACGTGCATGCGGACCAAGCATGCACGGCAGCAGCAGTTGCCGCTCTGGCACAGTTGCTGTAGCAGTGCA
Source organism: Chlorella ohadii (assembly GCA_025026875.1). Classification (NCBI taxonomy): domain Eukaryota; kingdom Viridiplantae; phylum Chlorophyta; class Trebouxiophyceae; order Chlorellales; family Chlorellaceae; genus Chlorella; species Chlorella ohadii. The sequence continues at coordinate 553,808 of JADXDR010000013.1, forward strand.
GTGCTGCGTTGGACGAGCTGATCGCCACATTAGTTGCGATACTGCCGTGCCTGCCCACCTGAAGCTGGCACCGCGCTCCTGGTCGTCCCAGCACATCGGCTTGTCCAGAAGGTCAATCTTCAACTGCTTGATCAGCGCCCAGGCAGCATCCCGCGACGCAAAGCTGTGGTCGCCAATACGCAGTGCCGGCTGTTTGGGCGGGCGCGGCTGCGGTGTGGAGCTTGCGGGCGGCAGGGGCGGCAGCACGGCTGCAGCACCAGGCACCGCCGCCGACCCGCGCCCCGCCTGCCCGGGCTGCCGCCGCATTGCTGCAGCTGCCACGGCCATGCGCTCTGGTCGCCCTACCGCAGACGGCGGGGCGGCAGCAGCGGATCGCTGAGTGGCAGCAGAGGTGTGTGCTGCAGGCTGACGTGCCACAGGTGTAGGTTGCTGCCCCTTGGCCAGCTGCCGCTCCACGCTCGCCAGCCGCTGGTTGGTCTGCACGTGCCGGCGGTCGGCCTCTGCCTGCCACTGGGCAGTTGCTGCCTGCTGGCCCTCCAGCCGAGAGATGCGGGCCTGGACAGCAATGGAGAGGTGTTCCATTTGCAGCTCCACCCCAACCACACGCTCAGCAGTCTGCACTTCAGCGTGGGGACGGCGCAGGTACTCCGTGCAATTGTGGCGTGCACGGGGCAGATTGAGGGGAAACAGCGACAGCGGCTGCGCTCCCCGACTCCAGCATGCACACCTGCGCCTGAGCATCCTCCAGCTGCTGCACTCCTTCAGCCACCAGCTGCACCGTGTCCATGAGCGCCTCTTGGGCCTCTCGCGGGTCTGTCGAGCTGCGCGAGGGGGTGCCCGCTCGGCTGCCGCTGCCCGCGGCCGCGCCGGGTGGCGGTGGCAGCGGCGGTGATGGAGGCATGTTGGGCGCTGCTGCACGTCAGGCCGTCTGTAATGCCCAGGCTGCTGCTCTGGGCAGGCTGCGATAGCGTGCTATCGGCTGCTGCCTGGAGTAGGGTTCCACGTGTGCTGGGCGGTGCAGGATGGCTGCTTCCTTCTGCCTCGGCTGGACTTTGCAGGACAGGCTCTCGATCTGGGCTGAATTGCAAGGGAAATTGAGTAGGGTGGCCGCCCCAACATGGGCAACATCTTGCATGGGCCCCCCATTGGCAAGGATGGCACCGTTCTCGCCTGTTGTTTGTAGCCTCAGCACCTGCCATGGCTGACGGTGCAGGCAGCAGCAGCAAGGGCAGACGTGGGGCGCCAAAGCGTGCCTACAAACAGCTGAACCTGCTTGTGCAGATTGCAGAGGGCACTCAACAGCCTGCAGCAGCGCCAGGCAGCGTGTACTATGTGCGATCAGATAGCACAGCAGCAGCCAGCACGGGCAAGCTTGAGGAGTGCGCAGCGGCGCTGCTGCTGCCGCTGGCGCTTGCTGCGCCCGACCAAGTCGCCAGCTGCTCCGTGCTTGTGATACTCGCCTCTGCTCAGCCTCCAGCCGGCGTGCCAGAGCTGCAGGCAGGCCTGCGGCTGCCCGCAGGGCTCACCATCGCAGAACGTCAGGAGGGCAGCGGCAGCGACAGCAGCGTCGACGACAAAACGCTCGTGGCCCGCCACACTGCTGCGACATTCACGGTCAAGCTGCCGTTTGGCGTGCAGGTGGGTTTGGGGTCAGTGAACATGGCTTGCGTGCAGTTCTTTCCACATGTTCTGCCAGGACGTCAACCAAATCACCTCTTAGCTGCCATCACCCCTTGCGCTCTGCCTGCAGCTGCCTGTGACTGAGGGCAGCGTGAGGCGGGCGCAGCGCTGCACACCTGCACAGGGAGCAGGGCTGATGACAGCCATCACGCTCGGAGAGGAGCCCGGCAGGGTGCGGCTGCAGCTGGCCGGACGCCTGGAGCCACTCAGCGGCACGCGGCGCACTTTCCTGTTCAATCCTAAGCTGCAGCTGGAGCTGGCCGGAGCTGCCGCTGCTCGCTCGGGCAAGCGGCGGCGCAGCGAAGGCAGTGATGACGAGGGCAGCAGTGCGGCTGGCGCAGGCGGTGGCAGTGTGAACACTTATGGCAAGAAGAAATCTGAGAGCATTGCCACGCCGAGCGACGGCCCCACCACCATTGAGCTCCGCTTTGAGGGTGCATCGGCGGATGTGGACATCCAGGCCACACTGGTGCTCTGGGCCTGATGTGGTTTTCTTCAGCCCTGCAAAGGGTGCCTTGGTGCCCGTTCAGCTTCTGAAGCACACCGGTGCATGGATTGCTGGACTGCGCACCTTGCTTAACCTCCATGCCGTGTGCCAGCTGTGCTTCCTCCATCTGCAGGCGCGGCTGGCCAGCAGCGGTGCAGCTGTGGCAGCGTGGTTGGATGCCCCGCCCGATGCGCTGCCTCGCGTGCTGCACTTTGAGGCCCTGGAAGGGTTGCAGAAGCAGGGCGGCGGGGCAGTGGGCCAGGCAGAGCTTGCGCGGCTGCGCAGCCAGCTTGCAGATGCTGGTCACATGTCACAGCCAGGTGGGGGCACAGCAGGCGCAGCAACTGCTGGCATGGTTGCAGCTTGGGCGCCGGCGGCGGGAGCGGCGGCGCCGGCGGCGGCAGCAGGGGTGCAGGCACCAGCCGCCATGCAGCTGCCAGTGGCAGGGGCAGGTGGCGATCAGGTTGCACAGCTGAGCACGCAGCTGCAGGTGCTCTCAGTGCATGTTGCCACTCAGGCTGCACAGTTCGGCGCAGTGCTGCAGCAGCACAGCTGCACTTTGCAGCAGCATGCTCAGGTGCAGCAGCGGCACGAGGCGGACATCCTGGCACATGGCGAGGGCCTGAGGGCGCAGCAGGCAGTGAACGAGCAGCTGGCGGGGGCTGCAGCCCATGTGACATCGCCAGCAGGCCAGCAGCAGCAGCAGCAACAGCTGAGGGGGCTGGGCGGCGGAGGGCTTCCCCTTGGCATGGAGGCTGCAGACATCGAGGGGTGAGCTGGGCGGGCAGCTTGATAATGATGCGACTTGGGTTGTAGCCCGGGTGGGCTCGCTTTGGCACGGCCCCCAGGCTCCACTGCAATGTGGTACTGCCTGAGCTTTCTGCCACCACCACCCACTGCTTTGCCACGCTGCAAAAGTAAGTCCCCTTTGGCCCTTCCGTCATGCGTAGCCTGGTGGAGCCTGGCAGCCCCCGCAGCTTCCAGCAGCTGGCTGTTGAAATGGCCGAGGATGCAGTGCCTGCCAGCCCGCTGCCGCCACCCCAGCCGGCGGCAGGAGCAGCAGGGGAGGGCAGCTTGGAGAGTCAGGTGCGGCAGGCCCTGCTGTGGCACGGCCTGTCGGTGCACAAGGGGCGGACTCGCAGCGAGGTCGCAGCAGCTGTGCGTACGAGCCTGCCCACCCCGCTGCATCTACCAACCGTCATGGCCTGCGTCAAGCTGGTGAGGGTTTGGGTCGGGTGAAGCCTGCATTTCACTGCACTGGGCTGGCTGCCGCTGGGCCAGCATCAGGCTAAGTGTTTGCATGTCTTCTCAGAAAGTGCCTCGGTTATCGGTTGGCATGCCTCGCTGCCTCAGTTATCAGCAGCCTTTCTGCGCAACCTGTGACCCACCACAGACTGCCCGCCCCAATGGCCGCCACGTGCAGGTGCCTCGGCTGCTGGATGCGCTGTGCAGCACTGGCGAGGCCTGGTCCCACCCCTCGCCAGCTCCGCCGCTAGATAGCAGTGCCCAGTTCTGGCTGGCGGCACCAGTCACAAGCCAGTGCTGAGGCGCTTTGCTGCAGCAGCTGAACGACACGGTACAGCAGGCATGTATGGGTTGCTTTCGTCTTGCTTGCCTTTTGCTGTAATTCTGACCAAAGTTTCCCGCATATGCACAGTTGCCTGGCGTGCCTTTGTAATGGTAGCTGCATGCTTTCTACCTAGCCCAATCCAGACACGGCCATTGACAGCACACAGTGACGTTTACATGACGGCAAGAGTACAGATGCAAGACAGTGAACCGGGGCGGGAGAGAATAAAAGTTGGCTGAGGGTCAGTGCGGGAAAAGGAATGGTTGGTTGCGCGCAGTGTTCTGGAAACAAAATCAGGCATACGGGTTATGCGCAAGCGGCCTGGCTGGGCGCCAGGCAGCACGGGCTCTCTCGTTCGCGGTGCCATGCCGTGTGCAACTTGGGTGTAGAGCGGCTAGCACATGTTGCTGCTGGGATGCGGTAAAATTACCAGTGCGGCTTTCCACTTCAAGCCATCTGCAGCCCCAGCTCCTTTGCATTCACAATGGAGGGCGCCGCCTGCGGAGCAGGGGGAGGGGAGCGAGGGAGCAGCGGGTGCTCAGCCGCCAGTCTCCATGCATGGGCAATCAATGCGCACAGCAGCGAGATGAACCCCTGACCCAATCACAGGTGGTCTGTACCGGCCGACCAGCCCCCCCGGACAGCACAACACACCCAGCAAACATGCCCTCACAACGTGCTGCAGCCTCTCTCACCTTGGGGATCTGCTCAAAGGGACCGTCCACAAACGGCAGCACGTCGGGCTTGTTCCACACCGGGTGGCCCGACAGCGTGGCCGCCACGTTGCACGCCGCCAGCGTGGCCTGCGGGGGCAGAGGGGGGCCGGGATGAGGCGAGATGGGGCTGGTGGGGCGGAGGTCCACAATGCATTGCTTGCAGGCATGGGCGCTGCGTGACCAGCCATCTGCACACGAATGATCCGCAAATTTTTTTCTCTTGCACACCCCCAATCCCTGCCAACAGATCCAGCCAGCCTCCCAGCCAGCCAGTCCAGCGCACCATGCCGGCGCGGGTCCAGAGCGTGGCGGACGCAATGTGGGGCACGATCACCGCGTTCTTGCACTGCGCCAGGCCGGGCTTCATCTCCGGCTCGTCCTCAAACACATCCAGGCCTGGGGGAGGAATGAAGGGTAAAGAGAGGTGAGCAACACGCTTGGCGGAGCAGGCGGCCAGACGCAGGAAAAGAGGGCACAGGAGTGTCCCATCCCCACTGTCCATGGCAGCGGGTTGAAGCATCACACGCTGGCGCCTGCATGCTGCACTTGATCCAGCCGTGTGCAGGCAGTGTGTGCCCATCCCCCCGCTGCCACCTCACGGCTACTTTTGCAAGGCCCCAGCAGCAACAGCTTGAGCCACCCACCCGCCCGGAAGTTGGGGTTGGCCTGCAGGTGCGCCACCAGCGCCGCCTCGTCAATCACGGGGCCGCGCGCCGCGTTCACCAGCACCGCGTCCGGCTTCATCTGGTTCAGCCTGCAGGATTGTGGGAAGCAATTGTGCAGCAGCACAAGGTCGGTGAGCTAGTCGGCACCAAAGTCAATCGCTGTTCCAGCAGTAGCAACAGCTCTGGCGCATGCATACCGCTGCCCCTCAGCCGGCCAGCTGCAGCCGCACAGCTGAGCTGCACGCACCGCTCCGCGTTGATGAGGTGCCGCGTCTGGTCGTCCAGGTTGCAGTGCAGGGACACCACCTGCACAGCAGTCGATGCAGTGCATGCTTGTAGACTGTGATTGCATGTCACAATGCGGCACACTGCCCCCAGCGGTGCCCCCATTTAAATATAGGTATAATGCCTCACAGTTGCCAACCGCAGCCTGCACCAGCAAGCAACAGCAACAACCACCACACCACCAGCCTGCCCTGTGCCCCCATGCCCTCCTCACGTCTGCCTGGCGCAGCACCTCCTCCACCGTGTCGCACCGCCGCACCGTCACCGCCCGCTCGCCCTTGCTGGCCAGCAGCTTGCCGTAGTCGCTGCAGGAGGAGGGCATCGCAAGAGATCAGAGTTGGTTAGCATTGTGCTGCTGGCTTCCTGGAAGGCGGCCCATGCAACACCAGGCACGGAGCTGCACCTTAGTGTGCAATGTTGGCGTGACGCGTAAGACAGGCCACCCCTGCATAACAGCCCCCTACACTCCTGCAGCAGCAGCAATGCTGCACTCACCGCACATAGTCCTCGAGCCACTGGTTGGGGTATGGGTCGTAATACACCAGGTCGCACTTGTGCCCCTCAACCATCATGCGKGCATAGGCGGTGCCGATGCGACCCGCGCCAATGATGCCCACCGTCTTGTTCTGCAGGGTAGGTTGGGTAGCAAGGGGAGGGGAGGGGGTGGTGGGACGGGCTGGCGGGTGTGGGGCAGCAGGGTTGACAGCGGGCAGCGTGTGTGCTGCGGGGCAGGTGCGGCAGCCGCGCCTAATCACCACAGGAGCGCACAGGGGCAATTCCCAGCGCTGCTCAAACACGTTTACCCTCCCTGCTGACCCCGAGCATCCACCTGCAGCAGGTTCCCCACAAACAGGGTGGGCAGCCAGCCCTTATAGTGGCCCCCCCGCATGAACTCGTCGCCCTCCACCACGCGCCGAGCGGCAGCAAAGGTCAGCGCCAGCGCCAGCTCAGCGGTGGTCTCCGTCAGCACTCCTGCGCATGGCGGGTGCAAGTGAGGCTGGTGTGGAGCTCAGCAGCCGTCGGGAAGCAGGAATGTGTGCACTGCACGCCATGCCCATGGCATGCGCATTGAGTGCCTGCAGCCTTAGGCACACAGTGCTCAGGCCAACGCTGCACACGTTACCCCAGCATCCTGCAGCTGAGATGTGCTGCTGAACCAGACACGCAGTGGGCCAGCAGGCGCAACACGCACCCGGGGTGTTGCCCACGGGGATGCCCACGTTGGTGGCCTCCGGCACCTTGACATTGTTGTAGCTGCGGGCGGCAGGCAGGCAGGGGCCGGGCGACAGTCTTCAGATGCCTCGGCTGGTTGATGGCTGCCTTGCTGGCGGCTCTTGCTCCCGCATCACCAGGCTCTGCAACCAAATCGGCTGCTTGCCACCCAATACGCCAGTGCCGTGTGCCTGCTGCCTTGCAGCATCCGGCTGGCAAGCACTGACCCTCCCTGCCTCTCACCCCACGGCATAGTTGCTGTACGCGCGGCCGCCGGCTGCCTTAAGCGCGCCAAACAGCTCTGCGCCCCAGTCCTGCACCAGGGGGATGGTCACAGCAGCGGCTCCTTGTAGCACCTTCAGCGCATGCAGCAGCGGTTCTTCGACGCTGCCTGCCTACCGCCACAGCTCCATTCCAGCATCAACATGCACCAGATACAGTCACCAGATAACCAGACAGCTCCGCTGCCATCTCTCCCCAGCCGCACCTCGGTCAGCTGGCCGATCACGCCATTGCACTTGTCGCCGATCAGCGCCCGGATCTTAGCGTTGGACAGGATGGTGTCGGGGTCGGCGCTCACCTCCACGCGGCAGCCTGCGGCCGTCAGCACCTGCGGCGGCAAGGGGTGCCGTGGGCAGGGATATGTGCGTGAGACAGGTGGCAAGTGTGCAACAAAAAATAGACGAGACGCCTGCCTGTTGCCGGCTCATGCGCAACCGCCGCTGGTCCCGCTTGGGTCGCAAAACGCCGCCGCCAAACCCGCCATCAGAAGCAGCGCAGCACCTTGAGCCAGCGGTCGCCGGGCAGCGCCTTGGTGACCACCACGCGCAGTGCGCCATTGGGGTTGTGCACCTGGTGTAAGCGGGGGCATGGGAAAGCAGCGGCAGGTTGGGGAGAGGGAGGGGCTGGCGGCGACTACCACCGGCAGCGGCGGCGGCGCCGCGGGCGGCAGGGAGCGCTGCGGCGGCAATGCGCGACGGGATCGGCTTTGGATCAAGGCGATCTCTCGCAGCAGCGCCCAGGGCGCTGCCCAGGAGGCCACCGCTATCGGAGCCCTGCGGGCCCGGGAGCTTGGCGGCCCCGCGGCGCACCTCGACGGGCACACCACCAGCGCTGGCCGTCGACATTGCGCGCACGCCTGTCACCACGGCCCTGCTCAGTCGGGAGGCAAAGCTGGCCATCGGCCTGGGCGAGCGTGAGGCGCGGAGGCTGACGGAGGGGTGTGCAGCAATTGAGGGCGTGACACCGATCGCTGCAGGCGCCATAAAGCCGACTTACAGGCAGTGAGGCAGCCAGGGTTGTGCTCGCCTGTCAAGCTGTGCTGTGGTGCGCTGGAAGGGTGCAAACGAGGCCCGTTTGCAGCGCGGCATTGTTCACAGTTGCCCACGTCTTCAATTCGTAACCCCGTGGCTTGCCGGGCCTGCCAGCAACCCTCGCCCACTTTGCGGCCACTGTCGAGCGTCGCCAGCCTCACCACACACGCAGCACAGATCCCCAGTGCCAGCAGATGGCAACGCCACCACGCCCGGCGGCCCTGCCGAGCGCCTGCGCCGCCCCCTCCGCCGCCGCTCGCGAGGCCGCCGCCGGCGAGCGGCAGGCGCTGGAGGAGCTGGGCCGCACATTCGGCAGGCAAGGCTGTGGGAAGTTAACTGTTGTGCCAATTGGCAATGCTCGCGAGCGCTCTTCCAGTTGCTTCCGACAGCCAGCGAGCCAGCCGGCTGCCTTCTCTGTCACTCACCATCCCCACACTCCCTGCTCCCTGCCTGCCGCTGCAGCCTGCTGTCGGAGCTGTCCTTCAGCTTTGTGGTCAGCTGCGCCCGCTCCGCGGACATGCCCATCGTCTTTGCCTCGCCCCACTTCTACACCTGCACCGGCTACAGCCCCGCCGAGGTGCTGGGCCGCAACTGCCGCTTCCTGCAGGGTGAGCCGACGCGGCGCCTGCTGCGCTGGCAAGCGGGGTGGCTGCAGCTCGTACAGCTTGTTTGTTTGCTGCTGCACAGCAGGGCTGTGACAGTGCATGAGTCGACTCACCCTGCTGGAAGCTTGCCGCTTGTTGGAGCCTCTTCTCACCCTCACATACTTCCAACCCCGCCTGCCCCATCCGCCCTTGCCGCCCCCCCAGGCCCTGCCACCGCCCACCAGTCGGTGCTGGAGATCCGGGACGCGATCCGCGAGGAGCGCCCCTGCTCCGTCTGCCTGCTCAACTACCGCAAGGTNGGGGGCTGGGCATTGACATCGCTTGGGAGCAGCCCCAAGGCCTTTTTTCTCACAACGTCCTTTCCATCCAAGCCGCCACTCCACTGGATTCACCCGTCTTCAATACCTGCCCTCTTCCCCCGCCTGGCCAGGACAAGACGCCGTTTTGGAACTATTTCCGGCTGGAGCCGGTGCGGCGCGACCCCGCGGGGCCCGTGGACTGGTTTGTGGGTGAGCGACGGCAGGCCGTGCTGGCAGTTCGTGTGCTGCTTGCGTGCTGCTCGAGGTTTGGGTGGCAAGGAGGTGGACTGCTGTGCAATCGTGGCAGTGCTGGCGCCCAGCAAGTGAACCTGCACGGGGCCAACGCGGCCTTCCCTTGCTGCTTCCTTTCAAGGCTGCAACCCAACGCAACCCACAACTTGCCACACCATATGCACCCATCCCTGGCCGCAGGTGTGCAGGCGGATGTGACCCGGCTGGTTGAGGCGGGCGGCGGCGCAGCGCTGGATGCGCAGGCGCAGCAGGAGGTGGCGCAGGCAGCCAGCGTGTCTGCACAGCTCACGGTGAGGCGTGCCTGGGTTGGGTTGGGTTGCGGCGGTATATTGCTGCTGCTGGGCAGGTGGAGGGGCAGCTCTTTTGAGGGCAGGCCAGAGCAACAAGGCCAACACATGCTGCCTCACATTTCTCAAACGCGTTTCTCAAACACCCTCCTTGCCCTGCCTGCTCTGCCTGCACAGGCGCACGTGGAGGAGCTCACATCCGCAGACCACACCACCAAGTGTGCGGTGCTGCAGTGCGTGCCGTCCTCCATGCTCACGGCCCTGGCCAAAGTGCAGGTGCGCGCTACCCTGCCCTGCCTGCTGTGTGCTGCGCAGCAGCTGCTGCCTCGCCTGCTGGGTGTTGGAGCAAGTGTGTGTGTGCTGCGCAGCAGCTGCTGCTCCATACGCTGCTGCGGACGGCTGTGCTGCTTGCAGAGTGGTTTGCCATGCCCTACTGCTATGCTTACTTCGAATGGGCAGGCCTAGCCCTTCGTTTGGGGCGTGCCTGCCATTTGACCGAGTGTTGTGCATCTGACTGCATGCCCTGCCACCTGTTTGTCCCCCCTGCAGGAGTGCTTCTGCCTGTCGGACCCCAACCTGCCCGACTGCCCCATCGTCTTTGCCTCGCCCGCCTTCCTGCGCATGACGGGCTACCCATGCAGGTGCGCTGTGGAAGGATCCAGTTGTGGGGATGCATTTCTGCGTGTGGGAATGCCGGTGTTGGCCAGTCAGTGCGGCGATCTGTGTCGCTGCTGCTCTGCAACAGCCCGCTGCTTGCCCTGCAGTGCGCTTCTGTCTTCTTGGCCTCACCGCCATCACCCCTTGCTCCTTTTTGTACTTGGTATCTTTGCAGCGAGGTGGTGGGCCGCAACTGCCGCTTCCTGCAAGGGCCAGGCACCGACCCGGCAGCGGTGCAGCAACTGCGGGAGGCGCTGGCAGCCCAGCCGCCGCGGCCGGTCACAGTGACGCTGCTCAACTACCGCAAGGACGGGCGGCCGTTCTGGAACTCGCTGCACGTGTGCCCGCTGCGCGACGCAGGTGCGGCGCAGCGCAGGGTGGCACAGGGCGGATGTGCAGACTTGCCTGCAACCAGCTTGACTAATAACGGGCGGCGTCTGCAGGCATGCTACCCTGCGACGCTGAAACTGCCTGCCCGTGTTCCTGCCGGCCTGCCATGCCTGCCTGCTGTTGGCTGCAACCTGCTCACCCAGCCGCTACCTCACCACTGCAGATGGGCGGGTGCAGTTCTTTGCGGGCGTGCAGATGGAGATTACGGAGGAGGGTGAAGCGGCGCCAGCAGCAGCCAACGGCGCTGCGGCAGCAGCAGGGGCAGGGGCTGCGGGCTCGGCAGCGGCGGCAGACGGCGCAGCAAATGGGGCCGCAGAGGCGCCGGAGGCCGATCCCATGGTCCTTCTGCGACAGAAGGGTGTGGTGGGTTCGCTGCGGGTGGCCACACGCGCGCTGGCGCAGCATGGCCTGCGGCGGGCTGCACAGTTCCAGCGCACGCCCTGCCGGGCAGACTGAGGCATACCGTGTTTTTGTGCAGTGGGTGGGACGCCCATGCATGTGTGAGCATTCTTTGTATGGCAGGCTGGCAAGATCTGTGCTTCAGCGCAGCCCCTGGGACTGTATTCTTTCATCGACCAACGCTGAACTACCAGTTGTACATTCCTTGCCTTCTTCGTGTTGCTTTAATTCATCTCAGGTTACAGCGGAGCTTTGTTGTACAACAGTGAGCAGCGGGGCGGGGCACGTAAGGGTATGCAAACAACAGGGCCCACACAGTGTTCGGAAGCGGAGGATGAAATTGCACACAGGGCGTGCCGGCGGTGCAGATGGAGCTGACGGGAGATGTGTGTGTGTGTGTGTTGGTTGGGGCGGGTGCATTGCATCTCAACGAAATTCACCAGAGCATAGCAGTCAGAGGGGCGCATTAACCGAAGGGAAAGAGGAATGGCGAGCGAGCAGCCAAAACGTGCTGCGGATCGAAGCAGGGAGAGAGGCAAAGCCATTTGTTATGCGGGGCAGCGGCGCCCAAGGTTGGCGTCACGCTCGAGTGCGCAGCGAGCTGGGACAGGTGCGCCCTGGCTGCCTGGTTGCTAGCATAGCAGTGCGGAGTGTTGCGAGGCCGGCTGGCGACACAGGCTCTCAGGCCAGCATGTGCTCGCGGGTGGGGATGGGCTTGGCGGTCTGCTGCCAGTACTCGATGGCGCGAGACACGCCGCTGCCTGCGGGCAGGGAAAAAAAGCGACGGGGTCATGGTTAGGGGATGCTACTGACTCAAAAGTGGTTCTCAGCTGCAACGTGCCCGGCATGCACTCAACACACGACCTTTCAAATACAGTGATTTCTTCCCGTCTCGCCCCAACAACCACCCATGCAACCCACCCAACCCATACCCTTCCGACCCCGTTTCTCACCTGGCGTGACGGGCACGCCGGCGTCGATGAGCGCCATCTCCGCGCCGCACAGCGCGGAGGACAGCATGAGCTCGTCCATGTTGCCCAGGTGGCCGATGCGGAACACCTTGCCCTTCACGTCCGCCAGCCCAATGCCCAGGGACAGGTTGTACCTGCGGGAGGTGGTGGGTGAGGGCAGCGATGGAAAGGTAAGGGATGCAGGGAGGCTGACAGAGGACGGCGCACCCAGCGATGCTTACTGGTTTCCGGCTGCGCAATTACATACGCACACCATCGACCGAGCCTGGCCGCCTCAGGCGTCAAGGCGGCAGACACCCCAATAGCAGCATGTCACCAAACCGCTGCCACAGCACACCAAACCCACAGCCTCCCTGCTCTCTTGCACTCACTTGGCGTACGCCACGTCCACCACCTTTTGCGAGTCCACGCCCTGCGGCACCTCGATCACCGTCAGGCTGTCGCTCTTCCAGCGCGGGTCGCGGCACAGCGTCTGCAGGCCCCAGCCCTCCACGGCCTTGCGGCAGCCCTCCGCTAGCCTGCGCAGGAGGCAGCGGGGAACAGCGGCAGGCGGGTGGGCGATGAATGGCGGCAACATGGAAGTGCACCGCCCAGCAAGCTGCCAGCACTCGTGCAATGGTGCCTGCTGCACAGCCGCGTCGTTCCCTGCAATGCAACAGGTGCACCAACCTCGCTGCTGAGCACAGCAGAGCACTGCACTGCAGCCAAGTGTTTTCTGCAAAACAAAGCGCTGCGCACCTGTGGTGGCGCGCCGCCACGTTGGCCATGCCCTCGTCCCGCAGCAGCTTCAGCGACGCCTCCATGCCGTACAGCAGCGGCTGCAGGGGATTGCAGGGGGAGCAACGCATGGCATGAGGAGCACGACATGGCAAAAGAGCAGGGAACCATCACATGCGAAGTTTAGTCAACAGACATCAAGCGATCTGCAAATGCCACATCTCATACGCACTTGACAACCCCAGCTCCCAGCCACTCTCACCAGGATGGGGGTGTACGGCACGTTGCCGGTGGGGTTGGTGCGCAGCATGTCGGCAAAGTCGTAGTACACGCGCCGGCTGGTGGCCGTCTTCATGGCCGCCAGCGCCTGGGGCACAGGAGACGGTGCGAGTGAAACAAACAGGTTGGCAGGGGCGGTTAGCAGGGGGGACGGGGCCAGAAGCACAAGACAAGACCAAGCAAGCGATGCAAGTGCAAATGTTAGCTCTGCTGGCACTTGTTGAACAAGCTACTGCAAGCCACCACCAGCTCTGCCGTCATCCCCACTCCTCCGCTCCCCACCTTGTCCGAGGCGCAGACCATGCCGAGGCCGGTGGGGATGGACAGCGCCTTCTGGCTGCCCGTCACCGCCACGTCCACCCGCCACTTGTCAAACTGGAAGTCCTGCAGTGCGCACAAGAGGGTGGGGAGTGATGGAGTAGGTCAGAAGGGTGCTCAGCAAGCAAGAGCGGCCATCAATTGCAGGTGATCCACCGGTGCAACTTCGTCCAGCAGTCGTCGCAGCCCCAGCTGCCCCCAGCCTCCCCCGGCCACTCACCAGCGCGCCGATGGAACTGACGCCATCCACCAGCAGCAGCGCGGGGTGGTTGTGGGCATCCATGGTGCGGCGCACCTGCAGGGCAGGCATCGTGAACAGGCACATAAGGTGAGAAGCCTGGCTCAAGGACCCAACTGCAAGGTGCACATCCTGATGCACCGTGACCTGGCTGCGTGCCCATGCACTGTCAATCAGCACGCCTGTACAGCTGTGGACCCTAGCTCAGATCTGCCAACCACGTTAACCCACTCACTCCACCTCCCGCCACCCAAGCCGCCCACCTCGGGGATGTCGCTGGTCACACCCGTGGTGGTCTCGTTGTGCACCACGCACACCGCCTTGATCTTCTTCTCGGTGTCCGCCTTGAGCACCTCAGCCAGCCTGCGGGGCGGTGGGAGGGGCAGGGAGGCGTTGTTGCATGCTTCAGTATGTTTCAGCGAGGTTTGCATGCCATCCTTGCCACATGGTTAGAAGGTCTTGGCCAGATGATCATGCGGCCCTTCGGACTTGCTGTCCTCGGCTCTCCAGGCCATGGCCCAACCAGCCCGGCAAGCACAGCGCCGCAGCCTGGCCTNCCCACACTCACNTTGTCCTCGTATGCGCCATCGCCCCNAGCGGCCCTCNAATCACNAGTCACATCCNAGGCCCAGNCCGCTGCATCATGTCGATCCACAGGTGGCTGAACAGGCCGTAGCGGAAGGTCACCACCTGTAGGGGCACGTTTGAGGACATGGGTTGAGGAAGGCGGAGGCAGAATGGGGCAGGGCTGACCTACCCGCACATTGCAGGTGATGCGCCGTTCCTAAAAGCGCATGCCTTGTTTGCTCACACATGTCCCAGCCTGCCCAGCTGCGCACCTTGTCGCCGGGGGACAGGGTGTTGGTGAGCGCCGACTCCCAGCCGCCGGTGCCGGTGCCGGGGAAGATGATGGTGGTGCCCTCCTGGGTGCCAAAGATCATCTTCAGGTCCTGTGGCGAGCCAGGGAATGCAAGCAGGGCAGTGCAGGGGTTTGAGACGAGCGGGCAGCACACGCCTTGCATGGGGTCTGAGCCGCCCATGCACTGCGGGTATTTGAGATGGTACTTGCAAGGGCTATTCCGCTTGCTTTATGCTCGAGCGGGCCTAACCCTGGCCCCGTGTGCCCATCAATTGCCCACGGGCCGACACCACCAATTCCCGCCCAGCCCTGCGCACCCAGCATACCACACCTGCAGGCACTTCTTGTAAAAGTCGGCGAACCAGGGGTCGCGGTGGTTCTGCCCCGGCACCTGCATCGCCCGCAGCACATTCTCGTGGATGTTGACGGGGCCCGGCACAAACAGGTGGTTGCGGCCCGCGGGGGTGTGGCTGAACGCGGGGCGGGTGGACGCAGCGGGGCCCGCGCTGGCAGCGGTGCTGAAGGCCTGCTGGACAAGCGGAGGAGGGAGGCGGGGCGGATGTTGGCTGGTTGGCTACCGGGGTGACGGTTTGGCGCTGCGAACCCTTCCTGGGACCCGCTTGCATGCCTTGATCTCAGCAACATGCAGCATCTGCTGCTGCTGGGGTGAAGAGACCATGCCCTGCTGCCCTCTCGCCCGCGGTAAGAGGGAGGAGCGGCATACGGCATAATCCCGCCAACGCCTACCACGCCCGAGCGGCGGCGGCGGTGGGGGGCTCCTGCCCCTCCCCCTCCCGGCTGCCCGCAGCGCACCTCCTCCGCTTCGGCAGGCAGGCTGGAGAAGCCGCGCGCCACGGACGAGAGCAGACGGCCCTGCAGCCTGCTGCAAGCCCTCAGGGACATCTCGTAGGGCTTGCGGAGTGCGCTGGCTGGGGTCGAGAGGACGGGATCGAGCCTGGGAAGCTGCCGCGAGCGGAGATCGGATGAAGCGCGCAGCAAATTTGGACGGGGCGGTGTTGGCAGCCGGTAGTAGAGGCCGTTCTGCATGAGGTTTCGCCACCTGCCGCATTGCTCCCGCCAGTTCCGCCAGCGATCGATCCACCGCCTGCGCAACATGAGGCGCCGCGCCGCCTCGCTGCTGGGCGGCCGCCTGGCCGGGCTGGCAGCCGAGCAGCAGACGCAGGGCTTGGCCACCAGCGCAGCCTCCCCGACAGCAGGACTCTTCGGGATCGCCGGCAGGGCGAGCCGGAGCGGGCGCAATGTGGCGCAGCAGCAGGCTCGCGGCCGGTCGGCGCTGCCGGCCGCCGCTGCCGCAGTGCAGACCCGCGTGCAGCCGCAGGTGCTGCCGCTGACCCGCGTGGACGAGTTTGGCGCCACCAGCATCCTGGAGAGCGAGGACATGGCCAAGTTTGTGCCGCAGCAGTATGAGAACGTGGACGGCCGCCGCATCGAGGACGGCCGCTACGCCGCCTTCACCAAGGACCTCACCGGTGGGTAGGATGGGAGCTGGGTAGGGGGGGAAGGGAGTTGTTGGTGTGTCTGGAAGGGGGTCCTCTGAAGCTTGTGCAAGCAGCTGCCTCCTGCTAGGTTGCTGCCCAGCCGGCGGCTGCCGACGTAGCGCTGCAAGGTTGGAGGTATCACCCGTACCAGCTTTCAAACTGCGCTGCCTGTGGGGCCTGCATGGCTGGGTGCCTTTGCTGCAATGCTCCTTGGCCATATTGCGTTGCCCTTCCAACCAATTTGTGCAGAGCTGGCTGGGGTGCCCAAGGAGCGCCAGTTCACCGACAAGGTGCGGCCAGCAGAGGCGATTGTCGAGGCCAGCTGGCGCGGCTGCACCGCAACCCTGCAGTACTGCGTCCCAGTGCTTGCTTGCCTTGCTGCCTGGTGGACCTATTGCTACCCCGTGCATGCAGCAGCTGCTCGCTTTGATGTGCATGTGGGATTGTTGCCTGCCCTTTTGCCTGCCTGCAGGTGCGCACGTTTGCGTACGGCACCGACGCCTCGTTCTACCGCCTCAACCCCAAGATGGTCGTCAAGGTGCGCTGGGGTGGAGTGGACGCCGTGATGTTAACCAAGCCGCTGCAAGCGTTACTGCATTGCTGCAGGGCTGTGAAGCTGCCACTTGGTCCCTCGCTTACTGTGCAGCGCACACGGCTGATGCCCATGTTGCCCCCTCACCTCACTGTGCCAATGCCCTCTGCCCCTCCTTTCCAGGTGCACAATGAGGAGGAGATCCGGCGCATCCTGCCCCTNGGCACAGAAGCACCAGGTGCCGGTCACCTTCCGTGCGGCGGGCACCTCGCTGTCTGCCCAGGTGCGTGGGCATGTTGCTGCTTGCTGCTGCAACAGCTTGCTGTTGCAGGGCAGGCAGGGTTGGGGCGGCTGTGCTCAAAAGTGGGGCAGGCTCAGGCGGCATGTTTGGCTCAGTCGGCCCTGCCTCCGCCCCTGCTCTGCCCTGCCCTCCTCCCGCCAGGCGCTGACCGACAGCGTGCTGCTGAAGATCAGCCACACGGGGCGCAACTTCCGCAACTACACCGTGCACGGCGACGGCTCCTCCATCACTGTGGAGCCAGGCCTCATCGGCGGCGAGGTGGGGCTGCCACAGCTTGGATGCACGTGTGCTGGCTGTTCATGCTCGGCGCTGCGCTGGGGCCTTGGCTTCTTTGGTGTGGTGCAGAGCTGTGGGTTGCGCCGCAGCAGCTGGCGCAGGACAGCATTAAATGTGTCTGTTCTGCTGCTACCTCTGGTCACCGTGTGCTCACCCCGCTCCTTCCACCCTCCCTTGATGCCCCCGCCCAGGTGAACCGCATCCTGGCGGCCCACAAGACCAAGAACAAGCTGCCGGTGCAGTACAAGATCGGCCCCGACCCGTCCTCCATCGACTCGTGCATGGTGCGTGGAAGATACCTGCTTGTGTTGCGATTTTGATGGCGGACCTGGCATCAGACGTCTTGTCTTGCAATATGCATTCGGTGCGACTTGCAAGAAACCTCGATGCGATTACAGTAGTGCCAGCCGTTGTGGCAGCAGCCATGCAGCAGTTAGGTTGTCCTGCTCAACCTAACCTTGGCCCCATGGGACCGCTCCCCTGCTGCAGGTGGGCGGCATCGTGGCCAACAACTCGAGCGGCATGTGCTGCGGCGTGAGCCAGAACACGTACCACACGCTGCGCGACATGCGCATCGTGTTTGTGGACGGCACCGGTGAGCCTGGCGGCGGTTGCTGCTGCTTGGTTCATGCTGCTGTTGCTGGGTGAGCAGAATGCAGGTCGGTGCGTGTGCTGCTGGAGCGCTGCAGCCCGGCACCTTGTCGCATCCACTCATGCCTTCCTGACCCTGGCTGCTGCCTTGTGCCCCTTCTCGCCTACAGTGCTGGACACGGCCGACCCCGAAAGCCGGGCCGCCTTCCTGAAGAGCCACTCCGAGCTGGTGGAGGGCGTGGTGGCGCTCTCCAAGCGCGTGCAGGTGAGGAACTATTGATGCGTGGGTGTGTAGGCGAGGCGGCAAGCGCTGGGCTTGAGATTGTCATTGAGCTTGTTGGCTAGCAGTCAACTGGGCGGCCGTCTTTGCTGCCCCACCATGCCTGCTGCTCACATGCATGCCGCTGCTCACTGCCCCCGCTCGCCCGCAGGCCGACAAGGAGCTGACCAACCTGATCCGCCGCAAGTTTGCCATCAAGTGCACCACCGGCTACTCGCTCAACGCGCTGGTGGGTACTTCCCAGTCTGCTTCCTTCACGGATTCTTGTCTGTTTGTAGCAGGGCTGCTGGAAGCATCGGCAAGCAACAGAGGCAAACCCGGCAGCCTTGGCAGCTGTGACGGCGCCCAAGCCACACACGACGGTCTGTCTGGACCCAGCACACGTCAAGCGTCTTTCCTGCCCTGTTCCGCTCTCCTCCCTGCCAGGTGGACTTCCACACCGACGACCCCATCGAGATCATCAAGCGGCTGATGATCGGCTCGGAGGGCACCCTGGGCTTTGTCTCCCAGGCAAGCGCATGCGCAAGAAGCAGGCGCACACGAGGCCTGGTCTGGGAGCAGCTGGAGGCTAATTGAGGCGCCCGCAAACATGCTGAGCAATATAGCCTGCCACTGTGCTGCGGAAGCAGTTGCACACAGGACGCCAATGCGTCATAAAATGCCTGCACTCTGCACCCTCCCACCTGCCCTGCAGGCCACATACAACACGGTGCCCGAGTGGCCGCACAAGGCGTCCGCCTTTGTGGTGTTCCCCGACGTCATGTCGGCCTGCCAGGGCGCCTCGGGTGCGTGTTTGCCTTGCTTCGATGTGCCTTGCAAGCTGCCTGCGAAGCAGCCTCAGCGCATTGCCGGCTGCCGACCGCGCCTCCTGCCCTGCGGAAGGGCAACAGCCGCCTTTGTCCTCCCAAGGGCCGTCAATGTTCATGTGCCTGCCCCTCATTGTTGCCACTGCTACCACCACCACTCGCTGCAGTGCTGCGCGACCAGACGAGCGTGGACGCGGTGGAGATGTTTGACCGCGCCTCCCTGCGGGAGTGCGAGGCCAACGAGGACATGCTGCGCCTCGTGCCCGACATCCAGGGTGGGTGGGGCAGGCTTGCAAGGCAGGCTTGCAAGGCAGGCTCAGTTTCTGTTGGGAGCCAGCAGCAAGTGCCCAGGTTGAGTGGTGTAGCTGGCTGTTGGCGCGTGTTGAGGAATTGCGGTTGACTGCCGCCGCACCTTTCCCTACCAAACGCCCCTTCCTCTCACCCTCCTCGCAGGCGCGGACCCCATGGCGGCCAGCCTGCTCATCGAGTGCCGCGGTTCCTCGCCCGAGGACCTGGCTGCTCGCATCGAGGAGGTGCAGAATGCGCTGCGCCGCTCGGGGCTGCCCTTTGGCGCCAAGGCCGCGGGTGGGTAGTGAGAGCGATGGGATGTGGCGGCGGCCAGGGTGCACGACTAGCATGTACGAGTTGCTTGGCTTGCAGCTGGCAACATGCTCAATGGCTGCTTGGAAGTGTGTCCATCCATGTGCACTGTGCCTGCTTGCAAGTTGCCGACCTAGCTCAATTATATTTACAAATTCTGCAGAGCCTCAGCCGCTGGAGGCGTACGAGTTCAAGCACGAGCCCAAGGACTTCAAGGTGGGCAGGCAGGGGCGCGAAGTTGGGTCAGGCACAAGTGGCTCTTCGCCAGTACTGCATGTCTATCTTGAGGGCTGCTACCACCCACAATTCATGGCTGCCCTGCCTCGTGCACACCCTTGCTGCCGCCCACACCACCACCCCGCCAATCCTCCTTCTGCCTGCAGATTTACTGGGACGTGCGGCGCGGCCTGATCCCCATTGTGGGCGCCGCCCGCAAGCCCGGCACCTCCATGCTGCTGGAGGACGTGGCCTGCCCCGTGGACAAGTGAGTGTAGCAGTGGCGGTGGGCAGCCATTGCAGGGTGGGCCAGATGACGATGATTGGCCTGACGGACATGTTCCATCTCCAATGCCTAGCCTGACCGTTTCTCCGTCTTTTCCCTCGCCAACCATCGCAGGCTGGGCCAGATGACCATCGACCTGATGGACATGTTCCAGCGGCACGGCTACGAGGACGCCTTCCTGTTTGGCCACGCGCTGGAGGGCAACCTGCACCTGGTGTTCTCCCAGGTGGGCTGCTCGCTACACTGGTTGCAGGGCGGTTGGGGCGCTGCTCGGCGTGCGGCAGCAGGGTGCTTGACGTGTCTGGCACACCAGGCTTCATTCCACGGTGCCCGCCCTGCTGCTGGCGCTGCCCACCCACTCGTGCTCTGCTGCCTGCTCACTAATTCGCGCAGGGCTTCCGCACCCCCGAGGAGGTCAAGCGCTTCCATGACATGTTTGACGAGCTGTGCTACATTGTGGCCACCAAGCACTCGGGCAGCCTGAAGGGCGAGCACGGCACCGGCCGCAACGTGGCGCCCYACGTGGAGATGGAGTGGGGTGAGACTTTTTAAGGTTTCGTCAAGGCTGTTACGCTGTGACTGGTTTTTTGAGGCAATTAACGTGCTGTGAGAGCCGAATCGGCCAGTGTTCAATCGCCCGCAGACACAGACAGCAACCATGCTGCTTCTTCAGAGCTTGCTGGTCCCGCTCRCTTACCCCTACCCACCCACTAACCCAACCCATCCACCCACCCACCCCGCCCCCCGCAGGCACCAAGGCCACTGAGCTGATGTGGGAGCTGAAGGAGCTGTTTGACCCCGACTACGTGCTCAACCCGGGCGTCATCCTGAACAAGGACCCGCTGGTGAGGCTGCGGGAGATGTTTAGTATGCAAACTGGGCCTCCTGTGAGGCTTTTGCAACAGGAGAGGCTGCTGGGGGCTGCAGGCAGAGGTTGCCCAGGCTTTGGGCAGAGATGCYGAGGCTGCTGAATCTGGATCTGCACAGAAAGGGCGACGGGCACTTGCACACGGGCAGGGCACCACCAATCCACTGCTGTTCTGCAGCTGAAGTACAGAGCCACGCCTACATACCAGTTGCCCTCCTTCCATGTGTCGCCCTTCCTCACACTTGCTGCCTCTGCCTGCCCCCTTCCCGCCCGCCAGTGCCACGTCAAGAACCTGAAGCCCTCGCCCGCCGCCAACCCGCTGGTCAACCGCTGCATCGAGTGCGGCTTCTGCGAGTCTAACTGCCCCTCCAGGTGGGTGTGAGGGTGTGGGGTGGTGTCGTGCTGCCCTTGTGCCATGACCAGGTGTGGCCTTGCTGCCTCCTGCATGCAGCAGGCTGCAGACTCGGGCCTTCAACCTGTTGTGAATGACTTGTGCACACATTGGCCTCAGCCAAACCACGCCGTCTGGCTCAGCCTGACACAAGAGCTGCTCATCCGTCTGCCCCGCAGGGACATCACGCTCACCCCCCGCCAGCGCATTGCGGTGTACAAGGAGCTGTTCCGGCTGCGGGCGATGGAGAACCGCACCCCCGAGCAGCAGGTGGGGGCAGGGGCAGGCGGGCCCTTTGGGCGGTGTCGAGGCTGCTGCGGCTGCTGCTTCCGCTGCTGCTCTTTTGGGTGCCAGTGTTGCTGCTGCTAGCTGCTTCCGTGAAGTCGTCTATCAACGCGAATTTTGAGTACAACTGACCTGAAACCTGATCTCGCCTTGCAGGCGCGGCTGGATGAGATGGCCTCCATCTTCGAGTACGATGGCCAGGACACGTGCGCAGCAGGTGAGCAAGACACAGGCAGGAGTGTGGCAAGGCAGGATTGGGCGGTCAGGCTGCAGGAGGCACCAGCACAGGGTTTTGCGGACAGGGCTGCGTCGGAGCAGCACTGCTTGGTTGTCCAGGCAACTGCTGCTGTGGAGCTCTTCTGCTAGTACACTCGCCTTCAACCTGGCCCTCGCACCCCACCCACCTGCACCCGCCCCCGCAGACGGCATGTGCCAGGAGAAGTGCCCCGTCAAGATCAACACGGGCGAGCTGGTGAAGCAGCTGCGCAGCGAGGAGATGGCGGAGGGGCACCCCCGCGCATCCGCTGTGGCCATGGTGAGATGCGTGCACTATGCTGTGCTGGGTGTGGGTTAGCCACAGAACGCCGGTTGTTTGGGTCCGTGCTGGGCAGGTATGCTGGTCTGGATGCCTGCACGCAGCCTCGGTTGCCGGTGCTGCGCGTCAGCAGCCATAAACCCCACCCGCTGACATCTCTTGACCTTCCCTCAACACTCCCTCCCGCCCCTTACCCACAGACTGTGGCCAACAACTTCTCCGGCACCGCCTGGGCCTTCAACAAGCTGCTGAACGTGGTGAACGCTGCGCACGCTGTGCTGGGCGCTGCCCCGCTCAAGGCCATCAGCGGCGCGCTCAACCGGCTGAGCGGGCACATGGTGCCCGAGTGGAACCCATACATGCCCAAGGTGCGCGGGTGCACATTCATCTGCATGGAGGCACCGGATCATGGGCGTGCTGCATGTCAGCCCGCTGTCGTGTGCAGCTCGAAGTGCCTGACTGAGGCCTTGCAGGCAGAGCAGCTTGCAAGTCACTCACCAGTCCATCAGTGCCAGCCGCATCACACATCATCAACCACCCCACTTGCTTACCTCAACCGCCCGGCCCCACTTCACTCTTCCCCCTGAAGGGCGCCGCGCCGCTCAACATGAACCCTCCCAAGCCGGAGGCGCTTGAGCGGGGCGTGCCGCGCAAGGTGGTCTATGTGCCCGCCTGCGTGACGCGCATCATGGGCCCCGCACGCGGCGACTACGAGCAGGGTGCGTTCATTGCCACTGAGGAGGGGTATTGGTCGGTTTGTTGCAAAAGAGACAGCCAGGCGCGGGGGGAGTGCGACGGACTGCAAGCTTGCTTGGCCAGCAGGGGTACGCACTGTCCCCTGCAGCACCCATGCCAGGCCATCTGCCTGCATCGCCCACCACTGCCGCTACTCATCCCGACCGTGTCCGCACAACTGCCGCTGCTGTGCCCCGCAGCCCCAGTGCACGAGAAGCTGCTGAGCCTGTTCAACAAGGGCGGCTACGAGGTGGTGTACCCAGAGGGCCTCAGCGCCAGGTGAGAAAGATTGGTGCACTACATGTTTGTAGCTATGGTGTGCCCCTCTCTTGCTGCATGCCTTTGCTTGGCACCGCTGGCTTGCACCAACTTGTTACCTGCCCACCCCAACCGCGCCTCCCCTGCCCAATCCCCACCCCAACCCCGCCCACCCCAACCCCTCCGTTCCCGCAGCTGCTGCGGCATGATGTTCAACAGCCGCGGCTTTAAGGACGCAGCGGCCAAGAAGGGCGCGGAGCTGGAGGCAGCGCTGCTCAAGGCCAGCGAGAACGGTGAGAGGCGGGCAGGGCGGGCTGAACAGCTGCTGCAGGGCAGAACTGGCGAAGCAGTGCGCCATCCTCAAGCTTGCTTTCGCGCATTTGGCAACATGTGCCGAATTGTGGCCAACATACTCTGGCAATCATGCTTACATCTCCCTGCCCCGCGACCCGCCCCTGCATTGCAGGCAAGTGGCCCATCGTGTGCGACACCTCGCCCTGCCTGTCCCAGATCAAGTCCAGCCTGTCCGACCCCGCGCTCAGGTGTGTGTGCACAGGGGTGCTTGCAGCTTGTGCTCGGTCGTTGATGCGCTGCATGCTAGCACCTCGCTTGCCCATGGCAGCTGCTGTCCCGCCGCCTCACATTGTCGCATGGCGGCACCTGCTGCCCTCTGACACAACCAACTGTTTTCCCCTTCTACCTCCTCCCCCAGGTTCTCGCTGTACGAGCCGGTGGAGTTCATCCGCCACTTCCTGCTGGACAAGCTGGAGTTCAAGCAGGTGAGGCTCGCACTGTACAGGCCGGTGTTGCATGGTTGGGTGGCAGTGACAGAGTGTGTGCGCTGCTGACTTGTGAATCTGCAGCCAGCCGGCAGCTGCATGGGGGCCCTGCTGTGTGCTGTGCCTCGCCACTCTCGTCTCTGATCTCGGGCCCTGCTCCAGCACACATTCTTACGTGGCACGCCTGCTCGTGCACGTGCAGGTGCGGGACAACATTGCGGTGCACATCCCCTGCTCCTCCAAGAAGATGGGCATCGAGGAGTCGTTCATGAAGGTGGGTGGCAGGGTGGGCTGGGGCAGGTCGTGGCCCGTTGCCTTTCTGTGGATGCAACGGTTGCGAGACGCAGCAGTTGGCAGCTCTGGACTGGGNCCACGCTCTCCACCTGAATACAATCCACCAGCAGCTTCCAGCGCACCTGCGTCTGTGACAACCCTCTCAGCCTACTGGCCTCCCTTGTGTTCACCCCTCCC
>JADXDR010000139.1:0-17050 GCA_025026875.1 Chlorella ohadii
TGATGGCGTTGAACTGGGGGTCAAACCCCGCCACCACCTGCCGCTGCGCATACGACTTGAAGCCGTCGATG
The DNA here is from genome assembly GCA_025026875.1 of Chlorella ohadii. Lineage (NCBI taxonomy): Eukaryota > Viridiplantae > Chlorophyta > Trebouxiophyceae > Chlorellales > Chlorellaceae > Chlorella > Chlorella ohadii. The sequence continues at coordinate 72 of JADXDR010000139.1, forward strand.
GTGATCTCCTTGATGAACATGGYGGCGTCTGCTGCTCCGGCTGAGCCTTAGTGGCACTCAACTGTGGCGGAGGCTGCTCCGTCTCACGGCCACCTGCTGGTCTGCTGCCGCGCCGCGCCGCCGCGCCTGGAGATTGTGGGAACGGCGGCACACGGGCAGGTCATAGGTGAACTNGCATGGGTGGCTTTGGAGATGATGTTGCAGCACAAATCAAGGCACAGCAGCAGCCAGCCAATCCAGCACGCTGGCTGGTTGCTGCGAGCGAGCGAGCGTGCAGGCGGCGGCGGCAGCGGCGGATGCCAACACTCACGGGCCAGCGGCGCGTGGCTGTTGCCCGCCGGCTGCCCCACACACAGACGGGCTGTATAGTCGCTCCTGTGGACGCGCCGCGCCCTGCGAGCACGGTGCCAGCGTTCGAGCGGGGCGTCAGCTGGTGGCAGCCGGTTGCCAGGGGAGCCGCCAGCCGGTTGATGGACGCTATCAGACCAGTCTGAGCTGCCGGGCAGCCCCACAAAGCGCGCACCTGCTCGCGCAAAGCCGGGCGCCAGCTGTGGTGCGCCGGGTCGACAGAACGCTGGATGGAGGCAGCCCACGGCGATCCAGCAGCGCGCCAGGCGGAAGAACCCCTCGCGCCCCGAAANGCTGAGCTGGCGACCGCCCATGCAGGGCTATCGCCGGCCCCTGGTGGCAATCGGAGCCAGTCGAAGCGATCCTGGCATCGCTTCCATCGCGATTGGACCGGGATCGGCCCGCCTCCTAAAGCCCCTCCCACCAGCGCTCTCCTCCAGCGCTGGTCCCTCCCGCACACAGCATGGACATGCACGCCGCCACGCAGCGTTCGGTGGCCGCCGCCAAGCAGTTGGGCAGCGCCGTCCGTGCCGCCGCYGCCGCCCGCCGCTGCCGCCWGCCGCTGCCGCCCGTTTGCCGCCTGCCGCCCACCGCCTGCCGTCCCTCCCGCCTGCCCATGCTGCCAGGTGGTGTGCCGGAGGCTGCCCGAGGAGGTGGCACGTGTGACGCAGACGCTGCAGCTTGATGTGGAGGAGCTGTTTGCCAACCTGCTGGACTGGACCGACCGCCCCGCAGCTGGCCCGCCGCACCAGACTGGACCTGCCCTCGCTTGTCCATCCACCTCCCGCTGCCCCTGCCCCGCCTGTCAGCCCTTGCCTTGCAGCCGCAGCAATGAAGGGAGGGCGCCGGCGGCAACTGTGCGCACATGGTAAGATGGCAAGGCTGCTGCTGTTTCAGCCCAGTGCGGCTGCTGGCCAAATGTCGGCAGCTGGCCCACTGATTCTGAAGTCTGATTTGAGTCCAGGCTGCCGCTGCAGAGGCATTGCAGCGGCACCCGCATTGCAACTTCGCTGACCACTGCCCCTATTCTGTGCTCGCTTACCACTGTGTGCAGAGCGTATCGCTGGCGCGTGAAGTGCAGCCGCAGAAAACAGCTCGGCGTTAGCAAGTGCCGCTGCAGAGCAAGCAGCCTGCACGGTGCCGCTCTCCTTGTTCCCATTGGGTTCGGTCACCTCAATGGCATGTTCAGTGCCTATGCACGCAGCAAGCTTGAGATGTAATTTTGGTTCATCAGTAGCTGGGTGCAGAGGAGGCCAGCAGGCAAGCGTTGGCATGGTGTAGCGCATCAAGCAGAGACAGCCCTGGTGGCGTCTCTGCCTGAAGGCGGGAATGTGCTGAGATGGGTGCTTCCAGGAACGCCACAATGGGAGCACCCGCTAGCTGCCGAGTTGCGGCGCTGCATGGGCGTCGGAACAGCTGGCGCCAGTTGTGCCGCCCCATCAAAACGCTGCCTCAGCATGGTTTCTGCACAGTATCGTCTCTGTGGCGTCGTCTACCGCTCCAGCGCCCCAGGTGAGGGCCAGGCGGGCGGGTCGCAACTGGGGAGGGCGAGCCGTCGCTGCCTTCCGGCCGCCTGTGGTCTTCCCACGGTCGCCTCGGGGCGCTGTGGCGTGACATCATTGCTGCAGCGCTGGTCCCTGACCGATCGTTCGTTCGAGGTTGCCCGACCTTGCCCCTCACCGCTGCTGCCGCCTGGCACCCTCGTYCAGGCCTCTGTACGCGGCTGTGATCGAGCGCCAGACCGCGCGATCGTCTGCGTTGCTTCCCGCCGCCGCCGCCGCCGCCTGCCGCCATGCCGCGCGCCGGCGCAGCCCTGCTGCTGGCCGCGGTGCTGCTGCTGGCTGGCTCCGGCGCCTGCGCTGAGCTGCCCTCCTTTGCGGACGTCGGCTCCGCCGCGCTCGCGCCCTTGAGCGCCGCAGCTGCAGCCGCACTTCGTGCCGCCGCTAGTGCTGCCCCGGTGTGGGTGCCCGTCGAGCAGCTCACCGAGACTATGTCCACCATGAAAACGGGCATCCAGGAGCTGCTCCCAGATGGCGTTGTGAGCAGGGGTTGATGTGCGAATGCGTGTGCCGCCGTTATGGGTGCTGCCGCCGTTGTGGGTGCTGCATCCCGACCCAAATGCCTGCATCACCTCACAGTCACCCCTGCACCCTCATCATCTCCCTCCCCTGCTGCCCATCCCTGCGTCGCAGATGTGCAACGAGTGGTACTGCGTCGGCCCCGACCCCACCTCGGTGGTGGAGGCCTCTGCTGGCGTCTATATCAATTCAGTGCGCATCACGCACTTTCCAGTAAGAAGGGCATTGCAGAACATGGAGCGAGTGTTCTGTTGAGCAAACACACATGCGTGCAGGGCTGAACCTGTTGCTGACCAGGGCCGCCCCCTCGCGTGCTCCGCAGGTGGAGCAGGCCGACGGCCAGCCCTCCCACATGTGGGGCGCTGGGCCCTTTGACTGGACCTGCCCTAACTCCTACTGGACGGCCCTGAAGGCCACGTGCAAGACAGGTGCGCGCAGGAGGGTGCTTTAAAGAAGGGAATTGACTGGCTGCCGGCGTGCACATGCGCTGCGCCGCTGCTGCGTTGGCGCTGCGCCAGGCCTGGCCCCTGCAACTCATCGCCCTCCCACCCTCTCAGGCGAGATTGTCGGCGCCATCGCCAAGATCTTCCGCAGCAAGCACACCCTCTACCTGGATGACGTCCCGTTTCTCGCTGCTGCTGACTCTGGCGGCCCGGACGGCGTTACTGCGGATCTGGAGGCCCAGGTGGGGAGGCTGGAGGTTGCTGCCGCCAAGGGTTGTGGGGCCACCGCCTCTGTTAGGCTGCACCGCCGCCGCCGCTGTCGCCGCCGCCCACGCCTCCTCGCGCAGGCTTCAGGTGCCCCTCCCCACCTGGCGGCCCTTCTGCAGATGATGGGGCTCTGCCTCGACCAGGCCCTTCGGCTGGGCGTGCTCATATTTCACATCAGTGGCGGCAAGAAGACCACCGCCGCCTTCAACGCTTGGCTGAAGAAACAGGGCGCCCGTGCGTTCAAGCTCAAGGTGGGTTGTGGACCGCTAGCATGGCATGGCCCCGCCTACGCCGCCTGCTTGCAGCTGCGGTGCGCCCTGCCTCTTGCCATCATGGTCTCCTGTCTGCATCTTGTTGACACTCGCGCTTCCGCTCCCCTTTCCTCCCCCGCAGGTGCCATACGCCGACGGCACGGTCGAGATGGTTGTGGCCAAGCTTGCCGGGCGCTGGCGCTTCTGCCTGTTCAGTCACCACCCCACCGCCAACCGCAGCCGCTCCGCCGCCGAGGACGCTGCACCCACCGAGGCCGCGGTGGCCTCGCTCGCCGGCCTTCGGCCCACGCAGTCGCAGCTGGAGGCTGTCGTCATGGCCTTCTGCGGCAGAGTAGCGCACACTCTGGGCACCTACACTGCCTGGTGGGTGCAAGCAAGGGGGGCGCTTGCCTCCAGCCAGATGAGTGCGGCCTGCGCAACTTGGTTGGTTGAAGGCGTGCACTCACCCTGCCCTTGCTTAAACGTGCCTCCCCCCGCATTGCTGTCCACTCACCCGCAGGCTCGCAACGCTGCCCGCCTCCGTGGGGGAGTGGGCGGCGGCCAAGCAAGCCGAGTTCAGGGGCACCCTGGACAAGCTGGTGACCTGCATCCAGAGCCACATGGCCGGTAAGCTATGGCAAGTGCGGATCTGCTGCTTGCTTGCAAGTGGCGCGTGTGCAGGCTGGCATTGGCTGCCCAGCTGCCCCTCACGGCAGTTGGTCGCCGCTTGCGTTNGGTAGGCGTCTGCCCCTCACCCATGCGCCCTTCCTGGCTATTGACCTGCAGCCAGTGAGGGAGTGAGGGTGGCGCGCAGACAGCTGGACCGCGCCCTGACTGGCTTGCCCTCGCCCGCCATCCTCACGCCCGTGCTTCCTGCTGCCCCATCTGCCCCCCCTGCCCCTCGCCCTGCAGCCAAGAAGCRCAAGGAKCAGGGCTACGGGTTTGGCGGCGAGAAGGGCGCCAACCCGTCTGATGCGGGTGCGCAGCTGGGAGGGCACRGGAGGGCGGGTTGACTGTGCCCCTGGTGGTGAAKGAGGAGGGCGACTCAGTGTACGTGCGCGCGTGCGGGTGCGCTGTTTGCGTTGCTCGGCTTGGCTACCAGCAGCACAGCTGCGGTGTTGAACCCGCCAGAGTGCCTTGCTCAVCCTGCGCTGCTGCTCGCAGGCGCCCGTTCTCTCRCGTCTCCCTTTGTGCTGACCATGCCCTGTGCCGACTTGCCTCCCGCCTCTACTGCACAGCCTCTGCCCCATCTGCCCCHCCTGCCCCTCGCCCTGCAGCCAAGAAGCACAAGGAGCAGGGCTACGGGTTTGGCGGCGAGAAGGGCGCCAACCCGTCTGMTGCGGGTGCGCAGCTGGGAGGGCACAGGAGGGCGKKTTGACTGTGCCCCTGGTGGTGAAGGAGGAGGGCAACTCAGTGTACGTGCGCGCGTGCGGGTGCGCTGTTTGCGTTGCTCGGCTTGGCTACCAGCAGCACAGCTGCGGTGTTGAACCCGCCAGAGTGCCTTGCTCAACCTGCGCTGCTGCTCGCAGGCGCCCGTTCTCTCACGTCTCCCTTTGTGCTGACCATGCCCTGTGCCGACTTGCCTCCCGCCTCTACTGCACAGCCTCTGCCCCATCTGCCCCACCTGMCCCTCGCCCTGCAGCCAAGAAGCRCRRGAAGCGGAGCAAGGAGGGAGCCCGCCCGCTGGGTAGTGTTTCGCTGTAATAACTGTTGTCTTGGTTGCCCAGGCGCTGGGGTTCCCAATTGGTGGCGCATGCCCGAGCGCTTCCGTCCAAGAGTTGCTGGCCACCACCCCCACCACCCTCTTTCTTGCCGGCTCGTCCATCGCAGGTGTGCGCAAGCGGCGGGCCAAGCAGCGCTGCGGCAAGTGCAAGAACTGCCTCAACCGGCAGTGCAGGAAGGCGTGCCTCACCCCGCTGCGGTAGATTGACAAAAACCTGGCCTGACAAATTTGTTACTTTGACCTCTCTTAGCTGCAGCTGCCCCATTTCGGCATGTGCTCCCCAACTRACATTTTTSATACATATCATTCCCGTTCGCTCTCATGTCCATCCAGCACTGCCACCYCAGCACTGTTCCCTCTCTCCACCCCAGCACTGTTCCCTCTCTCCTTGCCGTCATATGATGCATGCATGCTCTGGCTGCTTGCCAATCCCCCTTCAGCCGGCGCCCGGTGTTGCGCAGCTGTAACACCCCAGCACGGTGGCGAGTCGAGTTGAGCACAGCTGTTTCATGGTTGTAATTCGCCGAGAGGTCCGCATTTATATCACACTGCGTGTTTGTCTGAACCGGCACAGACTGGCCGGTGTTCCGCCGGTGTTCCGCATGCATGCATGCATTTGCACGCCTCGAGTGCCCTGCGCACCATCGAGTGCCCTGCGCACCATCGACCGGCGGCATTCGACGCTCGCATGCTGGCTCATGCCGCCCAAGTGAGGGCCCTGCGCGCCTGCGGCGTGCGCAGGGCACCCTGCCGCCGAGCCGCCGCTGCTGGCCCGCACTGCCAGCAGCAGGTGGCCGCTCCACACCCAGACATCGTCGAGGTGCTCCTGCAGCCGCAGCAGATTGCGGGGCGCGTGCAGGAGGTGGGCAGGTGAGCGTGCAGCCCGAGCAGGTCCCGGGAGCCCAAACCCCCGCACCCCACCGTTTGCAGACCGCCAAATGCATTGCACGATGCAGCGCCAGCCCGGTTTGCCTGTGGCGCCGCACCATGCATGCCCTCCCCGCCGCCGCCGCTCACCCTGCCCTGCCGCTCCTTGCAGGCAAATCGCAGCAGACTATGCCGACCGCCGGCCTCTCATCATAGGCACGCTCAAAGGCGCGGTGGTCTTCCTGTCTGACCTCGTCCGTGCCGTTGAGCCGCTGCCGCCCGGTCTTGAGGTGAGCAAGGGCAAGGGCTAGGCGGTGACTGAAGCATGCACCATGGCGCAGGCTGCTTGCAGGATTGGAGCATGGTTGGGACAGTCTTGGCGGCAGTGGATGCCCCGCTCGTTCGGACAACTGGATGTTGCAGAGGCCCCCAGCTGCCTGGCTCCTCTGCGCCAGCTGAACTCGGTCCCCTCTGCCTGCCCGCCCCATCACTTGCTACAGCTCGACTTCGTCAAGGCCTCCAGTTATGGCTCGAGCACCATCAGCAGCGGCGACGTGCTGCTCTCGGTTGACATGGCAGGCACCGCTGATGTGGCGGGCCGCCACATCCTGCTGGTGAGCAGTATTTTTGGGCGTGCTTCTGTTGGGTTCTTGCCTGTTGCAAGCCTTGCAAGCCTGCTCTGCCGCGCCGACCTGGCGAGCAGTACCGATTGCAAGCTTTGCCTGCTGCACCTGCACCGCGCATTGCACACCGCACACTTTGCCTGCTGCACCTGTTGCATCACACCACCCCACCTGTACGGGCAACACATGCCTGTGACCCCGCCCCGCACACCAAACGCCACCGCCCCGCATACGGCCCGGCGCCGCTCGCCTCTCCCAGACCACCCCTCTGCGGGCCTGGGAGCTGGCGGCGGCCCAGGCCGGGGGCGGCGGCGGCGGATCTCATGGCGGGTGTCCTCTGCTTCCGTTGCCCAAAGCGAGCGGGGCCGGGCTTGACACCCCGGCTACTCCAAACCGCGGCCTGTACCCACGGACGCTGCGCGGCTCCACCCGCGCGTGTTCACTAACCAAAGGGTCACAAACTCTCCACTTTCGAAATCTTTCGAGTATTCCGTGCATCGCCCCCCATGCTGCATGGGCAGTGCGGAACACACCAAGCCATCACTTCCGCTGGTGCAGTGCACCCTGCCCCAAACCGCCAACCCGCTCACGCCGCTCTTCATCAATCAACCCAACCCCTCCTGCTCTGCTTGCCCAGGTGGAAGACATTGTGGACACTGGGCGCACCGCTGTGGCCCTCACGCAGCACTACAAGCAGGTGCGGTGTGGCAGTGATGTAGCCAGCGGAAGGGTGGAAGGCAGCACCATGCTTTGGTCAATGGCCGAACCGCTGAACCGCTGGCTGCACTGCATGCTTTGTTGCACCTCCTGCCTGCCGTCGTACTTGGTTCCTGCAAGGCAGCTCATCAAATCGCCAGCAGCAACCTGAAACGCTGCCGCTGCTAAGCAAGCACGGCATATTTCCTTGTCTGTGGCTGCAGGCGGGCGCAGCCTCGGTTCGCATGGTGTCCTTCCTCAGCAAGCCCGCCCGGCGGACGACTCCATATGAACCAGACTACCTGTGCTTTGAGGTGCCCGACAAATTTGTGGTCGGCATGGGCCTGGACTTCAACGAACAGTATCGCAGCCTGCCCTACGTTGGGGTCTTGAAGCCCGAGTGTTACTCGTAACAGGCTCCGCCTAACAGAACCCTGCCCCGCCTTGCGGCTCGCCACCGGCCACCCCTTGTCACCCTGCATTGTCACTCTACTGTTTCCTGCTCAGGAGCACGCACTCCTGCCGCTGCTTTTTTGCGCTCCCATCTGTACCAGCTACCCTCCCCTGTACCTTCCGCACTTCCGCTATTTGTTGCGACCCCCGCCCGTGGACGCTCTGCTCTTCCTACCTGCTCGCCATCACTGGAATTCTTTCATTCTCACTTGCAGCTTGCCACCCATCTGTAACACTGTACCGGTTGTGGCAATATCAGTGTGAGTGCGGGATTGAAGGCCGGACCACGAGCGCAGAGGGGGCGGCATAGCGCAGCAGGCGCTGGACAAGTGGGGTCTCGGACCGCTCGACCGCGCTGCTCCGAACCGCATGATGCCTGTAGGTAGCTGCCCAGCAGCGGCAGGGCGCTCCAAAGCACCCGTGGCCTCCGACTCACACAAAAGGCCCGCGATCGCGCTTTTTCAGCACTTGAACGCGCAACCGACCATCGCACAAGCACTCCAACTACTACTTTAGGCAAGCGCAGGCGGCGCCGGAGCACCCAGCTGCTAGCGCCACCAGCGGCGGCAGCGGCACTCGCCACGTTTGCTGAGCTCCACGCTGCCACTCCTGCTTGCCACGCAGAATCCTGCTCCTGCCATGGCGCGCCTACGTCCCGCAGCCCTGCTGCTCTTGCTAGGGCTGGCAGCGGCAGCGGCGCAAGGCGTGGTGTACAAGGGGCCGGCAGGCTGTGCCGACCTGCCGCCCTCACCGCCAGTCGACTTGAAGGCCGCTCCCGCCGGCAGCGGTGCACTGTTCCTCACTTGGAGCGCCCCTGCCAATGGAGCCTGTGTGGATGAGTACCAGGTGGGCTTGCTACTGCAATGGCAAGTGGCCGACCGGCACCTCAGAGAGGGAGCGTGGCACAAAGTGGCTCCGCCTGCACGTGCTTGGCACATCAACACTGTGCATTCCCGGGGCCCCTGCCCTGGCCCGGTTTGCTTGAAGTCGCCTGGGCCAGCTGATGATGCCCATGCCCAGCCAGCTCTTGGCATCTCACCTTTCCTAGCCGGCCACCCCTGTCCTGCAGGTGACGGTGCTTCCTGTGGACCCCGCCTCTGTTCGTGCCNGCTCCCCCCGCCCCCCAGCGCTCCACATCCTTCAATCTCACCCTTTCCGGCCTGACAAACGGCATCCAGTACAAGATCTACGTCAAGGCGTTCAGCTCCAAGTACCGCGGCGGAGGCGAGGCGCTGGTTGTGGCGGCCCCAAGGTCGCCCTGCAACCCCCGCGTGCTCCCCACCCAGCCCACCAACCTTGCAATCACCCCCGGCAATGGCCAGCTGGGCATTTGCTGGGGCCCACCCGCCACCGGCTGCCCAGACACCTACCGCGTGGGAGTTCGTCTGGCTGATGCCAGCCGCCGTGCGGCGCCGCTGGTGCGCGAATACCCCCAGGGAGGCTGCGTCAACGTCACCTCCCTGCAGAACGGCGAGTTTTATGAGGTGAGGACGCGGGCAGGAGGGAGGGAGGCATTGCTCAGCTGGCCTGTGTGCCTGAGCAGCGCCAGGGGCGGCTGTCTGCATCTGCATGGCGGTGCTGTGCTGGTTGCAACCCTTGCGGCAGTCTGCCTCGTCCACCCACCTCTATCCCAGCGGCACTAGCCCCTAAACTTCCCCCCTTNCCCCCTGCAGGTGGCTGTCCAGGCCTACAGCACCGCCCTGCAGGGCGGCGGCTCAGCTCGCGCCCTGGCCGCCCCTGTNGGCACCCCCTAAGCAGTGGTCCTGTGTCAATGTGCCGGGAATGTACCCACTCTGCTCCGATGCCCTGGGCGGGCGCTGCGCTCCGCTGACCTGCCAGCAGCAGGTAGGGTTTGGAGGCGGCTGCTGTGGGTAGACGAGTGGGCTTTCTGAAAAGTTTGCATTGCTATTGGGCATCCTACCTTTTTCCACACCTGCAGCGCTTCCAACCACCCAGCATTGCCGCTTCCCATTTCCTTTTTCTGCAGGCACAGAAGGGCCAGTGCAACGCGCCCTTCATGCGCCAGATCGACCAGGCAACCAAGAGCGTCATCCAGTACTGCGCCGGTGGGTTTCGGCCCTGCTCTTTCTCTTCTGTTTCTCAACCTACATGATGCATGGCCTGGCTGCCTGGTGGCAGTGCAGCATGTTGCTGCACATGCTGGCTCAAGGGTGCCACCCCCGGGGCCTGCAACCACCCGCCTCTGCACCTGCAGCTGACACTCCGATCCTGCGCCTCACCATGCCTCATTCGTGCAGACGCCTGCCCCTGCAAAGTGGACCCCGCCAGACCCACCGCCCCCTCCAGCCGCTCCGCCGCCAGTGCCAACGCCAACGGCACTGCTGACGGCACTGCTGCTGGCTCCGCCGCGGCGACTGCTGGCACCCCTGAGGCTGGGGAGGAGCCTCGGGTGCGTGCCTTTGACGGTGGCGTGACTGCGGCCACTGCTGCTGCCACCGAGGCGGCATTCAATGCCGGCCGCTCCTCAGCCCAGCCTGCTGGCTATGCCTGGCAGAGCCCCAGTGGCTGCTGCGTGCGCCCGCCTGTGAGCCGTGCCTTTGGCCCGCCTGATGAGGAGGATGTGTAGGATTTCAGGTCTGGACCAGCTATGTTGCCGTGACCCTTTAAGGTTCATGTAGCAAACTTGCAAGCATCACTCTCCTCGCCTTCCCAATCCTCCTCTTCATACCTCAACCTGCCTGGNAAMCCCCATNMCCCGGTCAACCCTGCTGCCAAGCACTGGTGCCGTTGCATGTTCACCCACCCATCCTCGCATCTCACGCCCTCACTTGGCTGCCGCCTGCCACCCTGTTGGATCCACTCGCCCAGCCCTTAATTTGTGCATGTCGCAAGTTTACAGCCCTGCATGCATGCTTTAATATACATCCAATCGATCAAGTGAGGGATTGTGTAATATATTGATGGCGGTGGATGGAATCAAAGTGGGTTTAGGGTTTTTGAGGCTTTGAGGGTTTAGGGCGGATGGAATCAAAGTGTGGGCAGAGGAGGAAAGGAGGGCAGGGAGGAAGGGAGGGTTGCACTGGACAGGCCACCAACACAAGGGCAGCGAGGAAAACACAGACCACGCAAGGACATCAATTGATGGGGAAGACACGGGGAGAGCAAGAGTATGAGCAGGCTCTGGCAATCCAGCAGACCATTGCCTTGCAACACCAACATGGCGCACACGGCGGGAAAAAGCTGCAGATCGCTCAAAGAATGTGAAGCAACGGGGCGGGGCTGCGCGCCGGCTTGTGAGGCAGCGCCCGGGTTGAGTTTGGCAGAGCCGCGTTATTGGGCTCGGCTGGAGCTGCCTGGCAGGCTCGGCAGGCACTTATGGACGCTTAGTTTGGCGCTTCAAGGGCGCACAGATTGGCGCTTGCTTGGCCCAGGGCGACTCAGTTGAAGTTGGGGTTGGGGGTGGGCCCCGTCAGCAGGCTGCGAAGCTTCAGATCGAGGTCTTGGGCAGTGAGGACGCCCTCGATGCGGTCCACCTGCACACGAACGTGAATGTTAGAGGCAGCAGCAAGTTGAGAGCATGCTCTAATTGTGCCCCACCAGCAGCCACCGATGCAGCCTGCCTCATCAGAGACACCAGAAGTGGGGCGGCACCCTGGGGAGTTGCACTTTCCAGCTGCATCCTGCCCTCAAATGCACCCCTCAAATGCGCCCCCTCGCACGCAGCGCTTGCCTGCACGCCGCCGCGGAACACCAGCAGTGTGGGCAGCTTCGAGACCTTGTAATGCTGTGCCAGCTGGTAGTTCTGCTGGGCATCAACTTTGAGAAATGCGCAGCGGCCCTTGTAGGTGGGCTCCAGCTTCTGTGGAAACAAGACAGGGCACGAGACGCATCTCAGCAACACAGGTTTGCGGGGGCGTTGCTGCAAACAGGTCGCCTGCGCACGTTGCCTGTGCAAGAAGGCGAACCAAGTGCGGCATCAAGGTGTGCACCTAGGCCGAGGTTGGCTCTGTGCTCTACAAGCAGGCGCCGCACGCCGCTGCCCTGCACTTCAAGTGCATCCCCCACAAACAAGGTTCCCGCACAACTCGCAGCATGCACCGCGTGCGTGACAGAGCTTGCCTTGAGTGCCACATCGAGCACCTTGCAAGGCCCACACCTGGGGGGTTGGGTGAGAACAACGGCTGGACATCAGCGGATGTGGCGTTCGGGTGCTGCTGAGTGTCCCACAAGGACACGCATGCATGGACAAACAGCGCTCTACACTGCTCACCAGGTCGTGTAGAAATCCACCAGAACTGCCGGCTCGGACTCCATCAGCTGCTGGAAGTCTTCTACGGCCATGCCCTGGACCACGGTCGCAGTGTCGAGAGCGCGGGCAGCCACCTGGCGGACATGCCGCAGCTGCGGCCGCAGGGCGGGAGGGCGGCGGGCGGCGCAGCTGCTCGAAGGGGCCGCATTGCACCGCCGCGGCCCTGCCGCAAGCGTTTGTGTGGCGCGGATCGCCGTTTGCTGCATGATGAGGGTGCGCGGTGGCTGCGCAGACGGCCACAGGCCTTCTTCGTCGGCTTATCTGCTGCGCAGCGCGCTGGACAGGGGCCAGGCCGCTTATAGCGCGTTACAGTTCAGGATTTATGTCGACAGGAGCCGCGCAAGCCCGCGATGATCGCTCGGCCACATCTGACCTGTCACAGGACGGCCGTCGCCGGCCGCCGACATGAGCAGCGCATGTTTCCCGCTCCTCCCCACCCAGCAGCCAGCCCCGAATCCCTGCTGCAGCAGTATTACTGGCACGCTATGCTAAGAAACTTGCTCCTCCTGGTTGGTTCCCAACTGGGGTCAGTTGGTCAATGCCACATCACCTTCGTTGACTGGGCCCACAGTGCGAAACTGACTCTGCCCTTCTCATCAGCATTTCGCCTTCCCAGCCTTCCTTGGTAGCCACAGCCAGGCGAGCTGGAAACGCACTTCGTCCCTGCTCCCTTCGCAACAAACCAGCTCGGCCTGCACAATGGTTGCTCCGCGCCGCTGGCCTGCTGGTGCTGCCCTGTTTCTGATCGCCCTGCTGCTGGCGGCCTGCCTCAGCAGCAGTGATGCGGGTGAGCAAGCACAGGCAGCACGCAGCTGCATGGTTGGCAGGGCTAGCCAGGTCCATGCTAGCTGAAAGCTTGAGCGCAACCGCCGCCATGAGCCCCCTATTGACTGGCGGTTGGTGCACACATCCGACCAGTCGTGCTTTTTTATAGCTGGCTGACTTGCGGTGCTTGTCTTTATGTGCAGCCCTCAAGAAGTACAAGGCAGCCGCGGTGGCAAAGCACAAGGCGCCGACCAACTGCTGGGTCATTTACAACGGGTGAGGGCGGAGCCGGCTCATGAGCGGGTGCCGCTGTGCATCGCCTGCCTGCACGGCTTTAGAAATTCACACTCGCTGCTGCGGCCCTTTTCCACGCAGGTACGTGTACAACCTCACAAAGTACTTCAAGTCCAACGCGCACCCACGTGAGTCAGAAAGGGCACGCGGCGGCAGGCTGTGCCTTTCAGTGTGTGGGAGGGTGCCACACATGCCAGCGCCAGTGGCACCTGACCTCAGCGAGCTGAAGTGTCACGCTCGCCCGCCCGTTTCCCATGCAGGCGGCAATGCCATCATGAAGCCGTGGTGCGGCAAAGATATGACCCGCATCTTTGATGCCAGCCATGGCAGCAGCGCGCTCTCCCAGCTCAAAAAGTACCGCATTGGCAAGCTGGCTTAATGTGGGTGTTCCTCTGTAGCATGTGACCTGCACAAACCAGAGCTGCGTAACACCTCAAGCAGGCGAGCGCTTGCCTCCATCTCTGGACCTTCTTGCTGCCAGTTCGGCTCTCCGCCGCATCCATGCCCGCTCCCAGCGGTTTGGGCCCTTAAATGCCTCCATGTGTTGCTGCCAAAAGGCGTCGCACTGCTCACACACGACGCTCTGCTGCTCTGGAGGCACGGGGCGCAGACGCAGCAGCGGCCATAGCCTGGCCATGTCATGTAGCGATGACGCGAGCGGCGGAGGTATGGCGGCGGGCGCCTGTGGAGCCTCACAGCGGCAGGGACGCCCAGCACACTCCTTGGAATGTCCCTCTGGCCACGGGGCTGAAGGGCTGGCTGGTCTGAGGCAGTCCAAAGGCACCCAGCCTCACCTCCTTTGAGTGTGGCCTCCTCCTGGGCGTTTGGCAGCGCCATGTTCACACTGTCAGCCCAACCAAGCACGTGGTCAGCCCTCACACTCTTTGGTGATCGCCACATCAAGCCCTGCTTCCACCACATCACCGCAGTGCACGGCCGCCGCTCATGCGCCGCAGGCTGATGGGCGGTGTGGAGGCCCCGTTTCGCATTTGCTCGCCGGGATCGCGCGGCAGTACTCGTCGTGGACTTGTGCTAGCTGCCGCAAGCCTTGTTTGGGCCGTCGCCCGCACCTGTTTCTGTGTCAAGGCGCAGTGTTTGGCTCTAGCGCTGGCAAGCGGGTTACTATAAGCTTACAAGTTCCTTCTGGGCCAGCGCCGCGATGGTCCGCTTCCACTGGGTGCGCTCGGCCGGCCTGGCAGCCCCCGGCCCCCGCTAGCCCGTGGCACACCACTCGGCGCTCACTGGAGTCATCGCCAATCGTTGCAGCTGTCGTTCGCTCCGCCAGCTCCTCTGTCGGCGCCGCCGCCGCTCCCGCCTTCGCTGTCGACCCGCCCCTCCCTGGCCTTCTGTGTGCAGCATGTGGAGGGCCAGCAGTCGGCCTGGGTGCCCCACAAGGGCATCGTAACGGATGAGGCCAGCGGCGTGCGCCACATCACTGTTGACATGGAGGTGCGCCTGTTCACGAGCGGCAGCGCTAGGCTCACAAAGCCCACCGGCAGCTGCCTGCTGCCTGCCTGCATTGCTGAGCTTCTCACAGGCGTTGCGCATCCTTGATGGTTGCGCACAGCTGCAGCTGCCCCCGTACTGCCAACAGCAAACCTGTTAGCGCAGATGACGGAATGCTGCAACGGCTGGCGGGGCAGAGCCGGGCGCAGTCAAGCGGCTCAGCACAACCCTGCCTTGCCTCTGCCATTGCGTCAATGCAGCTGGCGGGGCAGAACGAGGCGGTGCAGAGCTTGCTGACGGTGCCACCCGACTACCTGGACTCCACAAAGGTGGGCAGTTGCCCTGAGTGCGGTTCTAGTCCACAAATGGTGGATGGTTGAACTGAGTCAGTCCCAGCCAGCCGCGTTATTTTGCCTGCAGCAGTTTGTGCTCCCCATTGCTCGCTCCGCGCCTGAGATCCTGCACTGTAGGTCAGCTGGTTAGGCAACACGCGGGTGATGAAGCGATGCTGCCAACACCTTGTATGGCCAGTGCATGCCCTTCCGTCGAGAACTGCTGAACGCTCCATGTGCTGCTCTCTTGTTTTGCAGGTCNAGCCCCCNTGGGCATTGTGCTGGGCCATGGAGCAGACGCAGAGGAGACGTGGCGTGGCCCCCTGCTGGAGCGGCTGGCAGCGCACTTTGCGCAGCAGGTGCGGCTAGGGCTTAGCGCCTGCCACAAGTGTGCCAGCTGGTGCGATCGATAGTGCACAGCAAGCGGCTTTGTGTCGCCTATCATTGATGCATTGCCCTTCCGCCCACTCCTGTCCCACTGCAGGGCCACGTGGTGATGCGGTACCACTGCCCCCTCAAGGAGCAGCGGCGGCACCGCATCTTTGAAAAGTGCTTCGACGTGGCGGCCGCGTCGCCGTATGCTCAGGTTCGGCCACAGCAGTGTACTTGACTAGCTCTGGCGCAGTTACTCATGCACGCGTGTTTCTCTTCTCCTCTAGCTATTGCACCAGCTGTTGAAGTACTGCCTGGTGCTCACTGATCGCTGTCTGCAAACCTTTTCTTCTGCCCCATCTCCACTGATGCAGCCGGTGCAGCGCTGGCTGTTCATCGGTTATGACAATGGCGCACGCATCGCAGCAGGAGGTGGGTTGCTGCGCGGCTGTGGGGGCAGCACTGCTGCACCGCTGAGCAGCTGTGCAGATCGGCATGCTGTGTGGTTCAAGCTGGCTGCCTCTCGCATGCTCTCCACATGCTCGAGTGCCCAGCTGAATCCAACTGATCCGTCCCTTCCCACTGTATCCCTGCAGTGGGCAGCAAGGGCGCAACGCTGCGTGCGCCGCTGGCCGGCTTTGCGCTGCTGTCGTACCCGCTGCTGCAGGCAAGGCACACMTGCCAGCCTGCTGGCGATGCCTGTGGGGCTGTCCCTGCCTTGCTCGAGCCCAGGTTGCATATGATGATGCTGTCACCCAGCCCACTGGGTCCACTTGCCCACAGCATAGCTGTTTCCTTGCCCGGCATGCCGCGGCACCACACCTGGCTGTGCCTGATGGTGCCGCCTCTCCCTGCCTCTGCAGCCCGCGCCGCCGCCGCCCAAGCAGAAGGCGGGCGCCTCGCCACCCACAGACTCTGGTGCGCCCCCTGTGCACTGTCAAGCCTTGTGCGTCACTGTCAGCATGCACATCACCTGCTGGCCATGAGCTGAGCTGCAGTCAAGATTGATTCGTGCGTTGTTGTTTGCCTTCCCCGGCCCACTGCCCGCTGGTTAAGCTGATGCGCTGATAATAGACTGCAACCGACCTGCTCTGCTCATCTTTCAACCTGATCCTCCCCTGCTGCAGTCGGCCCGCTGGTCAAGCTGAACGAGCTGCGCCTGCCGCTGCTGTTTGTGTGCGGCGAGTTTGACCGCACCTGCCCCGGCGCTCGGCTGAAGGAGGTGGTGGCTGAGGTGCTGCCCGACTGCGACGCACGCATCGCCTCCCTCGAGGTGTGTGGCTTGTCATTTTTGCTGATTCGATAACAGAGGGCAGCGCTGCGCTGCTTGCTTGGGGCTTACTATGTAGTATGTTTGTAGAGGTGTGCCTGCTGTGCATGGGCGCCGCTGCCGCTTAATTCTGGTGCATGCATTCCGGTCGCTGGATGGTGCAAGGTTGCAAGTCAGTCGCACCCTTACATTCCAACTACTTTGCAACCAATCTCGCAGGGCCTGAGCGGGCGGTACTGCGTGCCCGGCACCAAGGACCTGGAGGACGGTACCATCAGTACTGTCATCGGCCACGTGCAGACGTTTGTGGATGCGCTGAAGGATCCGTCCGGCCAGGGCCTGGCCGCCTGCCCGCTCACTCGAGCAGCAGACTTTGAGCCCAGCGAGCGGCCGCTGCCAGATGTGCCGGAATCGCCCAAGCGAGAGCCCTCTCCAGAGCTTGAGGAACCGGAGCCGGAGCCGGAGCCTTCGCCGCCGGCAG
>JADXDR010000139.1:29184-71839 GCA_025026875.1 Chlorella ohadii
CGTGTGGGCAGCAGCACTCTGGCTGCTCCAAGAGAGTCGCTTCCTCACTCCTCCGTCTTGCTGGCTGCTGTGCGCTCTCGGCAGCCGTCAACCAAGGCGTGCCCGCCTGCCGCCGCGCTCCTTCCTGTGCATGCAGTCGGACGCGGAGACGCGGGTGGCAGGCGCGCTGCAGGGCCACCTGCACCGCTTCGACGACCTTTTCATGCAGGTGCTGGCATTGGCTCAAACAGGCATGAGCTCAGATTTTCTGCATACATGTACCTGCCTTGTGTTACTCCACATGCCCTGCATACCCGCCTTGTGCACCCGTCTTTTGGTGGAAACTTGTGGAGAATTGGCTCGACGGGTGCACAGCAGGCACGCATGCAGGTAGTGCACAGCGAGGGGACAGCAAGGCCGGGGCGGTAGGCGTGTGGGCATCACGAGCTCTACACGCATGAAATGCCGCCCTGCCCTGCTTGCAGGCTCAGAAGGAGCGGGCGCAGGCGGTGGCGCAAGTGCAGGTGGGACCGCTGTTCAGGGCATGCATGCGTGGGCCTTGTTGACAAGGGATAGCCTTTGGTATGTGCACCTTGCAGATGAGAGCAGGGGCAGGCGCCTGTGCTACACCCCTGCCCTGCTCACCCCTTGTGTCTGGTGTATTAACTTATCGATGCAGAAACTGGCGGCCCTGCAGCAGGAGAATGCAGCACTYCGGCAGCAGCTGGGCCTGGCGCCAGCCGCCGCGCCCGCCGCCGGCACCAGCAGCAGCCAGGCGGCCGCTGCAGCTGCGGGGGCGGCGCCGGGGCTCAAGAGCGCTGAAGTGTATGTGCTTGGAGGAGTGGAGGACCGAGGGGAGGCTGGAGATGACAACTCTTGGCTGAGCTCGGTCCTCATTTACTCTCCGCGGTCCCAGAGCTGGCGCCAGGGTGGGTGCGGGGCGGGGCGGGGCCTTGCAAGGKGGAAGTGSGASGTGCTGTGTGKTAGACCYGCAGCTTGCGSTTTGTCTGTTTGGTTTCCACGCCTCGCTTGCTGTTTGTGGCGTGAGCTCTGACCTGCTAGCCCCTCACTTCCCTCCCCCACCTAAGGTTTGGCTGCACCACTGACTCCTGCCTTACCCACTATCACTTCCCTGCTGCAATCCTGTTTGGCAGGCCCTGACATGAATGTGAAGCGAGGCTACGGCTCCTCCTCGGTGCTGGGCCACCACCTGTGAGTGCGGCCTGGCGGCTGGGAAGGAATTGTGACTGTGTCTGGAACCAACCGCGGTGGTTTACTGTCCTCCAGCAGTGGATGTGACATCAGCTCCTGGATTATATTATTACCGCCTCCCTTTCGAGGGGTTGTGCTGTCGCCAGCCGGCCGCCTCGTAACTTGCTGCTGTCACCAGCTGGCCACCTCCTCAACTTGGCCTTTCCACGGTTCCACAAATCACACTCACCCTTGCGCAGCTACGTCATGGGAGGCGGCAACTCCTCCGAGTGGCTGGGCGACTGCCTGCGGCTCAACTTGCTGACTGGGCAGTGGGAGCAGGTGGGGCAGCTGTGCATTGGTCGTTGCTGTTGCTGTTGCTGCTGTGCTGGTTATGCAGCCTGCGGCTCAACCTCATTACCGGGCAGTGGGAGCAGGTGGGTCTGACGTGTCGCTACTGCTGTTGTGGGGCCATGCACGCCGGATGCTGTGCGTGCTGCTTTCATCTGCAACTGCCTCAACCCTGCCACGTTCTGCCGTCTCCCTGCTTCTCAGGCCCCCTCCATGTCCTCCGTGCGCGGCTGCGCCGGCTGCGCCACGCTCTTCGGCCGCATGTACATGCTGGGTGGCGGCACCGCCGACAGCCAGTTTGACACGGTGGAAATTTTCAACCCTGAGATCAATGCTTGGATGCCGGGTGAGGGCTGCTCTGACTTTTGTAGGCAGCAGGCAAGCAGCGTGCGGTTCACATCCGGTCTGGCTGCAACGTCGCCTCCCAGCTGAGTGGCGTCCATGCAGCATGGCATGTTGCCGACAGCAGAAGGAAGCCTGTCCTTGGCCCACCATGCCTTCATTCGCAGGCCCCAAGCTGCGCAACCGCCGCTTCTCAACCGCTGCGGGTGTGGTGGACGGCTGCGTGTATGTGACGGGCGGCTACGACGGCAGCTACCTTAAGGTACAAGCACCAGCAGTTTCCTTTGTTCGACAGCACTTTTGGCAGTAGTCTGTCGGCTTGAGCTCTTTACATGAGCAGTACAGCAGCACGAGGGTCCCTTAGGCAGCCCTGGCTCGAACCCAGCAGCGCGCTGTTCGAACCAACCCAGCATCGCACTGCTCAACTCGCTTGCAGTCGGCTGAGCAGCTGGACCCTCGGGAGGGCAAGTGGCAGCTGGTGAGCGCTGCCCGCCGCCTGGTTGGGCACCTGCAGTCGAGTGAATTGAGGGGTGAACATGGAGATTGCTCTGGTTCGTGCCGGCGCACACGTGCGAGTGCATGCGCAGTGTATACCCTGCTCTGAGCGCCTGGCGTACAACCTGTCCCAAAGCCGGCCACCCCAGCTGCCTGGCATTAGGCGGCCTGCCAGCCTGCGTCGCTGCTCTCGACTGACCGGACTTCTCCCCCTGTGCACCGCCCCCTGCAGATCCCAGACATGCAGCAGGCCCGCGGCGCGCACGCCTGCACCGCCGGCCCCAACAACCTGCTGTATGTGGTGAGTCTGTGTGTATGCCACACACATTCGAGAGCTGCACAAGTCTATGCTTCGACGTGCTTGCTGGATAAGCAAACTGGCGATCTCAAGTGGCAAATGCATTGGTATGCACTAGCCTGCCTGCTCAGCCATACACTCTACGACTCACTGCTGCGCCCTAAAACCCTCCGCAGGTGGGCGGCTACGACGTGAACCTGCCCGAGTCCTTCATGCCCACCGGTGAGCATTTCTTTAGAGGAAAAAGCACAGCACAGTCCCATTTGTTGTGGCACTGCCTGCTTGCCTGCTGGCGCGCTTGCGGCGGTTCACTGGCACAGGGCTGCCCTACACCCAGCGCAAATTTTCACCCCCACCAACTTGGAGCAGCCTGGGCACTGATCATAGCAACCCAATCCCTGTCCTCCCTCGCCGACTTGCAGTGGAGGCATTCGACCCCCGCCTCAACGCCTGGGTGCCCAAGGCCCCCATGCAGCAGGCGCGCGCCTACGGCGCGGCCGCCTTTGCAGAGGGAGCCCTCTGGGTCATTGGAGGCATGCAAGCGGACGGCTACCAATACAATCGGACATTCGAGCGGTGAGTGAAGTCGTCTGAACGTTGCGCTTGGTTGACGGTTGCGTGCGGCCGCACCTGTGGGGCGTTGCGTGCTGCTGCGACTGCCCACACTGCCTAGCATATTGGCCCTGCGTTTGAGCTTCCATTGATGGAGCACCAATCAGTGCCCTTAATGTAACAGCATTGCCTTGCTGAAGAAGCCTCCTACCTTGCTGCCATCCTTGCAGATACGACGCAGCCACCAACGCATGGATGAGCGTGCCGCTGCCGCCCAACCTGCCCACCAGCCGCGCCTTCCTCACAGCCAGCGTGGTGCAGCCCTTCTGAGGGGGGCAGCAGCCGGCGAAGCATCAAAAGTCACGGTGGCTCGCAGAAGCAGCTTGCGGCTCACGCACAGCGCCGCCGCTGTGCAGCGGCGGCTCTGCTTTGTGGTGGTTCACTGCTGGCACGGCTGTGCTTGCTGCGTGTTGATCGTGGCAACCTTCAATGTGATGTTCTACTTCTGAGCAGACCTGTTTGGCCTGTTTAGTTCGATTCTCCAATGGCCAGAGGAGCAGGACTGGGCACCAGCAACAGAACGGATGGTGCAAATGTGTGGCGGCGGCGCTCCCTGCCGGGCATGATTGGTAATGCCGAGAGCGGCTTGCAAACTTGCGATTTTGGACGGGCTCGACAATTCAAAGAACCACATAGGATTTGTTGGCGAGTAGCGGGCCCTTGCCGTCAAAAGGCGGGTGCCGGCGCTTGCTCCGAGGCACGGCGCTTGAGCAGGCCGGCCACTCGCTCGATTGCTCGTTTGCCACGCTCCGAGCTCCACCGTCGGGCGGCCAGGGCATCAGCAGCCCTCCCTGGTCCCCAACGCGCGCCGCCCGGCCACCTCCCGCCGCCTACGAGGCGACCGCGGCTAGCCGTCATGTCCAGCTGCTCTCCCTCCGGCCAGCCCTCTGTCGGCGCCCACAGCTCCCGCATCAGCGTGCGGACTGTCGGGACTGTGTACGGAGCTCACACTGACGTTTTTGTCGATGACATCCACTACAGGCAAGCGCTTGCCCTGCCGCTGGGCGGGGGGCAATAACCTGCCAGGCTCCAAGTGCAGTTCCTTCAACCGTGTCTTGAGCGGTGCCCTCTTACGCGCATGGCCTGCTTCAGCACCCACAAACCTGCTAACCTATTTATGCTGTGCCCCCCTANCTTTCGCAGGTTCGCGGGCAGCTCAATATCAGTGG
Source organism: Chlorella ohadii (assembly GCA_025026875.1). Taxonomy (NCBI): domain Eukaryota; kingdom Viridiplantae; phylum Chlorophyta; class Trebouxiophyceae; order Chlorellales; family Chlorellaceae; genus Chlorella; species Chlorella ohadii. Next base: position 33,622 of record JADXDR010000139.1, read on the forward strand.
CCGCCACCCCAGCTGGTCGGGTGCTGGTGAATGGCATTGCCATTGAGGACTGCCTGCCCTACGAGCAGGCTTGCGGCAGGCGATGAGGGTTGAGCAAATGCCGGTTGATTAGCAGCAGCTGATTGATTGACCGCAAGCTGCCCCAGTTTTGATGCGAATGACCCGACGGACGGACTTGACAGAAACAGCTTGAGACGACTCTGTGCTCTGCTCCGATTCTCACATGCAGCTTTGACTTTCATATGCACCCCAGCAATTCATCGCTTTACCCTGATCAGCCAGACATGCACATTTCCTACCCTTTCTTACTTTCTGTCTGCCAACCAAGATGTCTCACAAGCACTCGGAACGCTAAATCACATGTAAATCTGAGGCGGGATCAGAGCAAGCGGGAGCAAGTAGTGTACATTGGACAGTTGGCAAGCAGGGCACAGGGGCACACGAAGGGCAGGCTGCTGCACAAAGCAGCACCTGCAGCTCCGTGGATCAAACATGACAGAACGCAATGCAATTGGGCAAGGAGCAACGACTACAGCAGGAGGGAAGCGACCAGGTTGTTCAGCCGCTGTGCGGCACGGCGCAGCTCTGCGGCCCCCAGCTCGCTGCCTACTGCGGCACCGGCCCCACCCATGCCAGCCACCACCGCACGCTGCTCTGCGGGCGGCAGCAGCAGGAACTGCTGCAGCAGCTCCGCATCCAGGATGCAATCCACCGGCTGAGCCGCCGCTGCCGCTCCACCTGCTGCCGCTGCTGGGCTGGCCTGGCTGCTCAGTCCTGCTCTGCCGCCTGGTGCTGGGGAGCTGCTGCCGCCCCCTGCCGGCTGCGCCCCTTGGCCAGGCGCTCCCTGAGCCTCTGGAGATGCTGGCTCCAATGCCACAGGGCCCACGGCGCTGCCTAGCGGCCCCTGCTGCGGCCCCGCCGCTGCGCCGCCGGGTGATGGCGGTGGCTGCAGANTCCGCCTCTNGNCCCCACCCTCCTTTGCATCAGCCGGCAGCGGGTGGTGGAACGTCAACGGCACGGCCGGCCCGCGCGCCTCCCATCCGCGGTATGCGGCGTGGCTGCCGCCGCTCAGAGGTGCGGTGGCTGGGTAGCTGGCCAGGGCGCGCTGTAGAGCAGCCAGCTGAACCGCATCCGCTGAATCCACCGGTTGAAGAGACAGCACGCTGCCACCGAGCGTAACTGCCGCCATTTCGCCCGCCGCACCAGCTGCCGCCGCCGCCCCTGGAGCAGCAGCGCCAAACGGCGCTCCGCCGCCGGCCGCCTCTCTGGCATAGCCCAGGCTGCCGGGTAGCAGGGCCACCGCTGGTTCGCGCAGGAGGAAGCGGCAGCGCTGCTGGAGCATTGGCTCCCGCCCAGGCCAGGGCTGCTGCAGCAGGCGCAGCTCGCCGTGAGCATCCAGCACCGCTGCCGCGGCTGCCGCCGCTGCTGGTTGGACTGCTGCTGCGCTGCTGCTGCTGCTGCTGCTGCCGGGGTCTGCGGGGCTGGCGGCGGCTGGTATCACGAGCACGCCCACGGCGGGGCGGCAGCAGGCATCTGCTGCTAACACAGTGAAGCCAGGCTCAAGGTCCTCCTCAAGTTCCTTGCCCTGCCCTGCTGCACCGTGCTCCTTGCCATCGCCGCCACGCACTCCCTCCCGCAGGTTCTGGTTCGGCGCCAGCCCCAGCCGGTGCCGCAGCTCGCCTACCGCAGGTGGCGCCAGGCGGTAGCGACGCGCCAGCCGCCCGCGCTGCTCTGGCTGTGGTGCAGGCGCCTCTGCGGCTGCCTCTGGCTCGTAGTAGCGATAGAGCGTCACACCCTCACGCCGGTCGGCTGCAGCCAGCAGGCCGCCCGATAGCTGCGGCAGTGAAAAGAGTGCAGAAAGGGGCTCTGTGGGAGGGACAGTGCTTGCACCACAAAACCACCAGTTCAACAGGCGGCCTGGTTTGTGCCCAGTTCACAAGCCGAGCGGGCAGAAGAGAGGTCTCAGAGCGCAGCAGCTTCAGAAACAGCCTCATGGACCCCTGCAACCAGAGCCGCAGCCATGAGCCAGCGAGGCCCCACCTGCAGCGAGGTGATGGGGCGAGCGGTGGGCACCCACGCCACGCGCCGCAGCATCTGCTGGCGCGCCCGCCACTCGAGCGAGACCAATCGGCGGCCCACAGCAGCAAACAGCCGCGGCTCAGCTGCCTCAGGGCTGCCGCTGCTGCTGCTATCGCCGCCGCCGCCGCCGCCGGCGTTACCCTTGCTGCTGCGCCCGCTGTGGTCGCCAAGGATGCGGGTGCTGCCGGGGCAGAGGGCTAGCACTCGGCTGGGCAGGTGCATCTCAGCCACAGCCAGCAGCTGCAGGCGGCGGCGAGGTGCCTGCTCCTCAGGCTGCCCCTGGTCCCAGCCGCTGCCGCCGCCACTCGCTGCCGGCCCTGCATCCGCCGCCGCCGCCGATGTTGCTGCTGCTCCGCCGCCCCTGCTGCCCCCTGCTGAGGCGGCTGTGGGAGTAGTCACCTGCAGCAGCAGCAAGCGGCCCTGCAGCCGCAGGCTGGTCTCATCGTCCCAGCGAGGGGGCCCCTGAGGCGCGCCGCCCCAGCGGACCTTGGGATCGCCAGGTGGCTCGCCATAGCCCACTGTGGTCCCCACTACAAGGAAGCCTCCCCAGGGCTGCTCGTCCCCGCCGCCGCCAGCTGCTGCTGCTGCCGCTGCTGTGCCTGCTGCTGCCGCTGCCGTGCCTGCTGCGCCTGCTGCCTCGCTATCAAGCGGGTGTGGCTGCAGACCCCTCTCAGCTGCCTCCAGCCGCCTGGCCGCCGCAGCTGGTGCAGCGGTGGCGGCCTGAGCCGCGGCTGCATCCTCCCTGCCGCCCAGCACGTCTGGCCCAGGAGGCTGTGGGCAGGGGGACGAGGGATCCCACACAGCCAGGGCTGTGATGCTCTCGTCTGGCAGGAAGCCAGTGTAGCTGGCCAGCAGGTCACCTGTAGATGGTGGAGGCAACAGGCATAGGACGGATGACCAGCGATACGCCGGCAGCAGCAAGTACGAGCGGCGTCAATGCACGGCTGAACATGCAGCTGCTGGGCAGGATGAAGCGAGCAAGGCAAGCTGGGACGTGCAATAGGAAGGGCAGGCGTGCACAGCCATTGCAGCATGCGCCATGCAGAGGTTGCAGCTGCAAGGAGGAGCGCTCACCGGTGGCAGGGTCGAGCAGCTGCACTGCGGCTGCCGGACCCTCGTCCTCCTCTGCCTCCTCCTCTTCCTCCCATGCAAGCCTGTGCCGCCGGCGCTGCAGCCCGGGCAGGCTGCTGCTGGCTCCCCCCACCGCCACGCAGCCACTGGCGGCGTGTGCTACGAGCCGGCTGGGCTGCAGGTCGTGCGGCAGGGGCCAGCAGCGGCTGGAGGCCACCTGCTGCGGATCCAAGGAGACCATGCGCAGGCAGCCGTCGCTGGCAGCGCACAGCAGGAAGAGCTGCAGCTGCTGAGCTGGCGGCTGCAGGGCCGCGGGGGCGCCGCCGCTGCCGGCTGCTTCAAGTGCTGCCTCGTTGACGCCCCAGCTGGCCTCTGGCAGCATGCAGGTGCTGTTGGCCAAGTTCTCGCTCTCCAGCAGCAGCGGAGCCGCCACCTGGACCTGCGGCAGCACAAGCGGCAGGCAGCACAGCCGGCCGCCGCCTGCTGCCGCCGTCGCGGGGCACTGCAGCAGCGATATGCGATCACTGAGCGCTGCGGCTGCCGGGGGAGGGACGCCTGCTGCCGTCGTGGCTAGCGAGGGCTGTGCCGGCAGGGGCATCAGCACCGCTGGCATGTGGCCGAGAGACACAGCCAGCAGCTCCTCCTGCTGCGCCTGCTGTGGTCCCCAGCTGCAGCGCAACTGCACCAGGCTGCCGGTACGCAGCCCCACAACCAGGCAGGCTGCACCGCCTGCTGCCACTGCTGCCATTGCTGCTGCTGCTGCTGTGGCGGCGCCTGTGCCTGCCGCGCCTGTGACGCTAGCTGCCACTTCGCCGCTGCCCCCCTCAGCTGCTGCAGGGGACGGCAGAACTAGCAGGCTCTCTGGAGTCAGCTGCTCTCGCTGGAACGCCCGCGGCGAGAAGGGAACGGAGGAGCCGGCCGCAGCTGCTGCCGCAGCTGCAGTGGGCGCGCTTCCGGCGATGCTGCTGGCTGTGAGGTCGACTGCATGCAGCAGCGACAGGCTGGCTGCTGCGGGCTGCTGCGCCTGCCAGCTCAGCTGCACAAGCAGCACCGTTGAGGAGTAGGTGCCAACAGCAAAGACGGCTGAGCGCTGCTGCTGAGGCTGCGGCTGCCCAGCTGGCTGCGCCACTGCTGCTGAACCCTGCTGCTCCAGCAAGTTGCTGATGCATGACACATCTGCGGGCAGCGGCATGTGAGCTGCAGCCACCAGCTGCGGCACAGCGGGCTCACTGCTTGGGCCAGGGCTGGCCGTTGCTGCTGTTGGAGGAGCGGGCAGGAGTGCAACCAGCTGCCGGCTGCTGCCCGTGCAAAACAGCAGCACTGCATCGTCTGCCACAACTGCCGCACCAATGCTGCACCCTGGTGGCGGCTGCCATGCTGGCTGTGCCAAGCTGCTGCTGCCGCTGCTTGCGTCGCTGCTGCTAGGGGGAGCGGTGCTGAAGGGCAGTGCGTCGCTGGCTTGCCTGCTGAGTCCGCCTGTTGGCTGGCTGGCGAACAGAACCACTGCATGGGAGGTGACCTGCGCCACTATGCCTGCTGTGCCTGCTGGGTTTGAGCAGCGCAGGTTGCCGGCCGCCAGCGTCTGTGCAGACGCGTGCAGCGGGTAGCAGTCGGTGACGTCCCGAAAGATGCCGCCTGGGCAGTAGAAGCAGGGCAGGAACATACTGTGAAACGGGCAGCGCGGTATGAGGTTTGGGATGCTGTCTGGAGCAGAGTTGCGCGGCCTCATAAGTGCCACCGAATACAACCAGCACAACCTGCAACAAACACTCCTCACCTTGAGCGGCCAGCAGGCGGCTGCCTCCCAGGAAGCTCAGCAGCGCCAGGCTGTGGTGCCGGTCAGCCGTGCGCTGCCGCAGGCCCCACAGACCGGTGATGCCCTGCAGCAACGGCAGGAGTTCGGCACTTAGGTGCTGCTGCACGCCTGCTGGCGGGGTGTTGTTTATCTAAAGCTTCGCACCTGCGCGCAGTCGGTGCAGCATGGCCGGCGGATGGGCACCATGCGTGGCAGGGCAGGCTGCTCGAGTCAACGTTTGCATTGCTCATCTCACCTCTGCGGCTCCCGGCAACTCAAACACAGTCTCGGGCTTTGGGTCGGGATACAGCACGCACAGCCGCCCGCCGCTGCCAGCCATGCCGCAGCAGGCTGCATACACCTGCGCCTGCCCGCCGCCCTCTAGATCTGCTACCATGCAGTCCGCCACTGTGGCGGCTGCTGGCAGGGTACAGCAGGCTGCTGCGGCAGCGCCGGAATCCCAGCCCGCGGCCCCTTGCTGGCCTGACGCTAGTGGCAGCAGCAGTGGCTCGTATGCGCATGAGGGGCCAAGCCGCAACAGCTGCAGTCCGCTACAGTCGGTGCAGGCGCAGAGCAGCCCGCCCGGCAGAGCTGCCAGGCTGCGTGCTGCAGGTGCCGTGCTGGCTGCAGGGTCGGGGCACGGCAGCAGGCAGCTGCCACTGCTGCCGCACTCTGCTGCGCTTGGCAGCGGCAGGCGCCAGAGGCTGCCATCCTCCAGGGCGCACACCAACGCTGGCTGCTGCTGCACCGGCTGCCCTTCAGCCGGCTCCTGCCACTCCCAGCAGCAGCACGTGACCAGCTGCCTGCTGCTGCTGGCTGCTGGCGCAGCATCGGCTGCCTTGCCTGCCACCGCTGACGCGCTCCTGGCTGAGGGGCTTCTGCTCGCAGCTGCCTCGCCCGCTGGCTCTGCTGGCGCCACCGCTGGTCCCATTTCCTCTGCTTCCGACATCTCTACATCCTCCTCCTGCTGCGACACCTCCTCCTTATAGGCATCTAACAGCTGCTCCAGCGAAGCCTGCCGCCTGGGACGGAACAGCTCCCGCCCCAGGGATGGCTGCCGCTCTAGAGAGACTGCCATCGGCTGTGGCCCGGCTGCCTGCTCAGCAGCTGCTTCAGCCGCCGCCATTCCTGCTGCTGCCTCTTTGGTTGCCTGCGGCTCCTGCTGCTTCCACCAGCGCTCTGCCGCCTGCGCAGCGGGCTCAGGTGCCAGCGGCGTACTGCTGCTAATCAGCTGAACGCCGCTCTCCCGCAGCAGCAGCCGCGCACCGGGGTGCCAGCCCTCTGCCGCTGGCGGCAGCTGAACCAACGCCCGCGGCTGGCCCAGCTGAAGGCTGCCGCCACCCGATCGGCTGACCGGGCTGTCTGGTGGGCTGCTGCTGCCACCGCCGCTGCTGCCGCCTGCATCCGCTAGTGGCTGAAAGGCTGTGAGCTGCAGCGCCGCACTGCCCAGCCGCCCAACGCTGCCAAGCGCTGCCGTCGCAGGGCAGCTGTACTCCGCCACAGCGAAGGCGCCGCTCAGCGGGTGCTGGTGCAGCGCCACCAAGCTGATGTGCTGCGCCGCTGCACCACTTGAAGCCGCTGCAGCTGCTGCTGCTGCCGTCGCTGCGGGCTCGGCTGTGCTGGCATCTGCAAACACCAGGCTCCACAGGTTGTGAGCCAGCTTGAGGGCTACCGGGCTTCCAAACGGGCCTGCCGTGCTGCTGCCCGCGCCAGGCATCACGCTACCCAGGCTGCTTGGGCTGCTAGGTGGCACGGGTGGCCGCCGCACTGCCAGGCACACTGAGCCTAGCAGCGATGCCACCGCCACAGCTGCCCCAGTCGGGTGCACGGCCAGTAGGCGGAAGGGGTCCTCTGGCGGCTCCGGCGGCAGCGCCAGCTGCTGCACCGCCACAAACCTGCAATGTATGGTTGAGCACGCTGGGCGTTTAGTTGCATGCAGCAACGACGGGACTGCCAGGCCGTCAGGTGTGCAGTTAGTGGCAACTACTTGCCCAAGTGAGACAGAGAAAGCAGAGCAGCCAGCCCAAATTCAAGGCACAGCACCCGCAGGCACGACTCAGGCACCCACCGGCACAGGGCGGCATCGTAGCGCAGGATTGACAGGAATCCAGAGTCGGTCAGCAGGGCCAGCAGGTCCTGCATCAGGGTGGAAACAAAGGAAGGCCATTGATAAGCAGAAAGCGGGGCAGATGGCGGTGGGGTTGGGGCCGGCTCCTGCCACCGCAGCAGCTGTGTATCCCAGCCCAAGCATGGCTTTGGCAGTGCTGCAATCACCCAAACATGTTATGTTGTACCAGATGTCATTCATCACAACATCCAGATTGTGCGGCTGCACGCACCTGCTCGCCCGAGGCGCAGGCCGGAAGCGCCGCCACCGCCCGCACCGTCGCAAAGACCTGCTGCTCGCAAACCACCTCCAGCTGGCCCTCGCCATCCTGCTGGCCCTCCGAGGCGACCAGCAGCGCTACCGCGGCGTCTGTGACGGCCGCTAGGGCGGGCTGGGCGCCCGGCAGGAAGGCCCCCGCCGCAACGCGGGCCAAGGCGCGCGGGCGGCGTTGTCGGATCACATAGCCGCTCCCCGCCATAGTGCGGTGCGATCAACGTGCCGGCAGAGCGCGGCGGGCGCCTTGCATCCCGCCGAGTCTCATGCGCCGCGACCGGTCAGCACCGCTCCGCCAAGCGGCCCGTTCGAGGGCTAATTTGCAGCATCAGCAATAGGATGAAACATGTCGGCATGCATCAAAACTCGGATTGAACCGTATGCACTCGTGTCATTTGAACCTGCAAGCACCGCTGCCGTACCCATTACATTCCGGCCGCCATCCCTGCCGCCGCCAGGCTCCCGCCCTCGAGCGTGCGAAGTGCCGCCGCCTTGGCCAGCGCCCAGCAATTTCCAGCCAGCAGGTAGCACGCCAGGCTGAGCTGCAGCGCTGCCAGCGCTGAGCCTCCGCAGCAGGCCTGCAGGGNCTGCATCGAAGCGGGCGAGGCTGCCGCAGGCCGCCNAGGANTTGCACGCCTCACCCAACCGCCACCCACAGGGTGCGGCTGCTGCGCTCTGTGCTGCCCCACTGCTGGGTGCTGGCCGGCATAAGGGGCTGTGAATCCGGCCACGAGCACCGGCAGCATCACTCCCATAATGCACTGGTGGAACACGATGACCGCACAGCAGCGCACGGCGTCTCGCAGCTCGGCTGCGGCGGGAGGCAGGCAAGATAGGGATCGCGCCATGAAGCCAAGCCATGCAGCAGCGGCACTGCACGAGGACCGTACGCCATGAGGCTCAGGCTCACAGCAGTGTGGTTCGTGTCAACAAGCACTGACGCAGCTGCAAAGTGCTGCACCACGCACATACTCTGCCGTAAGCTGGTCGATCCCGCCACTCACCTGGCACGCTGTCCAGGCTGAGGCGCCGGCGGTCCACAGCAGGGGCCACCTGCGCAAGGCATGGGAGGCGGAGCAGCTGGAAAGAACTTGCAGTGCCGAACCTCAGGTGTTCATGCATTCCTACCAGTAGTGTATTGCACAGCTGCTTGCTGCAGCATCCCAGTGGGTCAGCTCCCTGCAGACCTGTGGCACCCAATCCTCAAGTGCGTTCCAAAGAGCAGCCAAGCGCGCACGGCTGAGCGGGTCCGAGGCCAGCTGAGAGTCGCAGTAGGCAGCATCGGACGTGATGTCTGCGGTAATTGTTGGAGCCAGGGCGCAGGTGGGATCTGCTGCAAGGCTGCTGGTAACTGATGTCAAACGCGCGCCGAGCATGCACACTGCGCAGCACGACCACATTGGCGAGGCACCAGCGGCGCTGGTTTGAGTGCATGCATAGCCAGTCCCTGCTAGCTCACATATCATCAGCGCTTGCTGCGCCAGGACCGCCAGGGGCGGCTGCTGCAGCACTGCCCCAATCACCGCCATGGGCAGCACCCGGGTGCCTGCGCGGTAAGGTACAGGATGTGCAGCCAGCTGGGTGGGTCTCAGCGAGCTGCGCCTGCAGCACTTCCGCACAGGATGAAGGCTAGGACAGAACGAGCCATACCGCCCGCTCATGCAACCAGTCCCACAAGGCATCCGGTCTGCCACCTGTGAGCAGGCGGAGCCAGTCTCGCAGAGCGCCCGCAGCGCCCGGTGTCGCGGCCCGCTCCAGCAGCACCGCATCACCTTCCTGCGCATACAGGCATTTGCGGGGAGTTGGATCAACAAGACAGTGTGGCTACTGCAGCAGTCTGCACAGAGGTCAGCTGGCTGGCATTTCACCTGGTGTTCGATTGATATGTGCCTGGTGACGGAGTACTGCTCAGCACCGGCCAAGCCTTGTCCCTGCATGCTGCCCCACTCACAGAACCAACCCTGTCTTTGCCTCTCCTCACCCGTGCGCTGCGCTGGCTGGGCACCAGGGCGATGGCCAGGCGCAGCCCGGCGATCAGCGGCACTCGCCACCGCAGCCACGCCTTTGTGGGCAGTAAGGTGGCGGCGCCCAGGCACACCACGCGCAGCACGAGCAGCAGCAACTGGTGCAAGTGCTGCCGCGCTGTGAGCGCCAGGACGGAGCGGGAGTAGAGGGCCAGCTGCAGCAGCAGGCTGAACAGTGTGACCGCTTGCTCGCCGCGCCGCATGAGCCGCATATGGAGCGGCAGCGGGTTCCGCAGCGGCGGCGTCGGCGGCGCGCCGCCTCCAGAGGCTGGCCCCAACGTGGCTGCTGTGTAGCCTCCAGGAGCATGCTCGACCTGCTGGGGGTCTGCCTGGCAGCCGGCCTGGCCCTCCGGGAGCCGGTCCTGCTCGCCCACGGCCGCCGACACCGGAGTTGGGTTGGGAGAGTGCAGCATGGGCGTGACGGAGGAAAAGGGGGATGGCTTATATGATAGGGAGGCGGAGCGGCGGCGGCTCGGCGGTCAAGCCACTCGCCACATCGCATTTCAAATCAGCATCTGCTCAACTTGTGTATGGCCAATTGTCCATTGCGTTTTACGGTGGGCGCCTGCTTGGGTCTGAAACGCTAGCCAGGCTGCCTGCATTGCCGCTGAGCGTAAGCACGGTGCCTGCTCCACTTCCGCTGCGCCGCCGGCTGGCGGTTGGTTGGGTCCAACCCGTCTGCCGCACAGGCTGTAGCTGGATCCAGTGATGCACCCTGCCCCACAAGCCACCGTGCGACAAACAACTTGCACCACCGCGACTTGCAATTGAGAAATTAACAAACGCACATGACGCAGGCAAGGAATCAAGCGAACGAAACATTTGCAAAGCACAGTGTTCAGGCATGCGCGTGGTCCCAGGCAAACAGCTCGTCCCACGCATAGAAAAAATTGGTGTCCGACTCCGAGCTGCGGCACCAGCCAAGATCGGAGGCCGGCGGCACGGTGCTGCGGATGCGCAGCTCTGGCCGGCGCCGCCCCAGCTCAACCAGAGAGGCCAGCTGCAGGACCAGTGCTGTCTTATCTTCTGGATTTGCTTCCAAGCTCAGGCAGCGCAGCGGCGGGTGCGTGGCTGCCCACTCCCAGAACTGCTGCCACAGCGCCTCCTCGCGGGGCGGCACACGGCTGACAGGGATCTCGGCGAGGCAAAAGTGCTCCAGTTGGGAGGCGGCAGCCAGCACGTGTAGGTTGTTCCGTGCCACCTGAGGCAGCACATGGGACGGGGAGAATACGGCAGGCCAGGGTGCAGGTTAGTAGGAACTTTGAGCAGCAGAATTACACGCTCCAGGACGCAGCAGGCCGCGAACCAACTGGGTACGGCATGCGCAGCAGCTGTCTAAACAGCAATTGCATGCGCATGCGGGCGTGCACCCCCAAATTGCAACTCCCATACCATTCAGCGCACCTGCCACTGCAGCGCCAGCCAGCGCAGCGACGCCAGCAGGGGGCAGGGGCAGGGGAATGCCTCCGGCCCGAAGACGGTGTGCAGCAGCAAGCGGTGCAGGGGCTGCTGCGCCAGCGCCGGGGGCAGGCTTGCCATGTCCGCACTTTTCAACACCAAGCTCGTGAGCTGCTGCAGGGGCGCATGCGTCGCCTGGAGCCGCGCAGCACCCAGCACCTCTGGCGGCTCAGCTTCGAAATCATCCTCCTCATCGATGGCTGGGTCGCCGCTGATGGCCAGCTGCCGCAGCTGGGTGAGGGCGGGCAGCCAGCTGGGCAGCACTGGCTCACACTCTTCCAGCTGCAGCGCCTGCAGGCCGGTGAGTGCGGTGATGCCACCCCATGCCGCGTCAGTCCCAGGCGCAGCGCACTGCCTCCAGCACTAGCAAGTTGGTGAGCCGGGTCAGCTGCGGGGGCAGGGCAGCATAGGCAGCATGGCAGCTGGGTGTCATCGAGCTGCGTCAGTTCAAGCTGAAGAGCAGGGTAAAGCTGCAAGGCCACAGCAGCTGGGCCTCTGCTGCCCAAACTCTCCTGTTCAGAGCCACAAACGTCAGACAGGCAGTTCCACTGCTAGTCGCAGCTGGCCTGGGGACACCCACCTGATGCCTCAGCAGCTCAGTGCCCCCTTCTCCCGACACTTGCAGCCGAGTGAGGGATGCCGGCAGGCGCACGGAGTTGCAGCCGATGAATTCCTGCCCACGCAGCCCCAGCTCGCGCAGGGCTGTCAGGCGGGAGATGGCTGCCGGCAGCGTCAGCGCATCCTCCTCTCAGCCCATCCACAGCACTTGCAGGCGCGGCAGGCGCGGCAGCCACTGCCTTGTGCCCGCTCGTGTCAGGTCAGTCGCCGGCGATAGTACGAGCTCCTCCAGGCCGGGGCCGCCCCTGCTGGCCGCTGCGCTGGCTGCCAAGCAGCCAGCGACGGCTGCGGCCAGCTCGTCATGAAGGTGTTGTGCATAGGGGAGTGGGTGGCCCAAGTGCGGGTCTTGCAGCTGTAGGTGCAGCGTCAGGCGCCGCACGTGCTGAGCATGCTGCTCCAGAAAGTGCTGCAGCGACTGGCCGTATGGCAGGGCGGTCGGCCCCCAGGCCCCCAGCTGCATGCTGCGCAGCAGCTCCGGTGCGAGGCACAGCTCGCGAAAGCGCTTGCAAACGAAACACGCGGCGCTCAGCCTGCATGGAATGGGTTGCACGAGCGGCATAGGGTCTCTGGCAGGCCCGATCAATGCTGTCTGTATGCTCTTACGGCGCGACCAGCTGGGTGCATCCACAGCAGTCCACCTCAGCAGTGCTGTGCTTACCGCTCGTGTAGCGGCAGCAGGGCCAGGCAGGCTAGCAGTGTCTCCTCCGGCAGATCCAGGAGGTTCAAACTGCGCGGCCCAGCCATGCCTGCTGAACGAACACAGGGGGAAAGGTTGGCACTCGACCGGGAAGCAGGCGGCGGCGACGGCGGCCGCAGCGGCGGACGGGGCGTGCGGCAGGCGCGGGGCATGATCGGCGCGATCGACGACGGCTGCAGCATGGTGGGCATCACAGCGGGGCACTGGCGGCCCGGTGCGCACCGACCCGGCAGTGAGCTCGCGGTTTTCGCCGGGCACCTGTTCAAAGCCCAACAAGAACGGAGGACACTCTAACAGGAACGACGAACGCGTCGCGGCAGGCATGCCATTGCCTCCCGCCGCAGCTGCCGCCGCGCATGCTGCCGAGCGGTGCTCATTGCAAGCACAACACTGGCTGGATTGGATGCTGCACATGCTCCCACACTGCTGCAGATCCTGTGCCGATCACTTGTCTAGTCCTGTGCGCAAGGTGAGCATCGCGCATGGCGGCTGGCCCGCGAGCCGCAGAACGGCGAGCCACAGTGCAACACACAGCAGCACTGTGGGTGGCTGCACTGTCGAGTCATAATAGAACGGGTTACAGGCAGGAAAGGCATGCATTGTTCAGAAAGAAGAGTAGGTGCCCATGCGAGGCAGGTCATACCAAAGCCCAATGGAAGGGTATTGCTGTGTGAAAAAGTGCACATGCCCAGGGGAAAACAGGACAGCAGGACACGGTGTATGGAGATGGGGCAAGGGAGTGGGACATGGAATTTCAGATGGTGCACGTGCATTTTTCAAAGATGCAGGCGGTGAGTGGTGAAAATCATTCAAAAAGGTGCATCTGTCTCCAGCAAGTTGGTAAGCTGGCTGCGGGGTTGTTTGACCGCAGACCTTTGTGTGCAGAGTCGGTCAGCCAGCATTGCTGCTGGCTCTGGTTGAGTTGAAATGGTTGAGCGGGAGGTGCTCAAACTGGGTTGGAATTGGTCGTGAAGCTGACGACGTTCGATTCCGGTGTGACGACGCCCGTCTTGATTGCCACGCAGGACACGCTGCAGTGAAGGCGGGAGCGGCGGGGGTGAGGAGTTGGGCGGGGCAGCGCTTCAAAGCCAGTGCCGGGTGAAAGAAAAGCCAGTGCCGGGTAAAAGAAAAGCCAGTGCTGGGTGAAGGGAGACGTGAGCGTGAGCTGCGCTGGGGCTGCCCTCAACACTTGCCACAAACAGCATTTGGGAAGCTGAAGACACACATGTGCCGGCCAAGCCAAAGCAGTCAGCCCGCAGTTGCAGCTGCAGCCCGTCCCGCTCACTTGTATGCTGTGCTGGCAGTCAGCCCAGATATATCGCACTTCGTTTCGCCAGCCCCGCAGGTGAAAGGGCCCAGCAGGCTGCGGCTGCGGCGCCGGGCGGCGGTACAGCTGACGGGCTCCCCGCAGCTGCCGCCGGTGCAGGCCGTACAGTTGTAAGAGGTGAACGGGCCGAAGTTTGTGGGCTGGGCAACGCATGCTGAGCCTGACGTTGACGACGTGGCTGATTGGGCCATGATCTGAGGCGGGCTGCAGGGCAAGGGACAGGGCGGCCAGCACGCCATTTCATTGAACAAGCTGTTGCGCAAGGTGTCGCCCAGGCTCTGGCTGCATGCATGCAGTTGCCACCCCTGGATCCATGCTGCAAGCCAGGCCCAAGGTGAAAGCAACAGCGGGGCATAGGCGCCCTGACGGCCCAAGCCCAGGCCATGCAGCACTGGGCTCACTCTTGCGGCAGAACAGGTGTGGTTTCAATGGTGAGGAGATCGGTGGGCAGGGGGTTGGTTGGATCGCCTCGGAAGCCCTTCACCGAAATCAACGTGTAAGCGCCGCCAGCCGAGTTACAGCTGAACGTGCAGATTGTCACTGCCGGGACTCCGTTTGACACGGCGGCTCTGCAGCAGGCACGAGCAGTGTGGGTCAGCAACAAGGTTGGAGAGTGCACAGGAACGACTCGCCTGCTGCTCCAAGTCTTGCAGGCACAGCCAGACCACGCCCACATCGTGCACCACGCGTCAGTGCCAGTGGGAAACGCCGCTCACATGCAGGAGCCGTTGCTTTGCACAGCGTTGAAGTCGCAGGTCACAATCCAGTGGGTGAAGCCGCCGGGAGGGTACGAGATGTAGGGGCTACTGGTTTGAGGAGTGACGACCATCCGGAAGTCATACAAGCTCGGGCCCACCATTTCCACGTTGCTCATTGCGGGTGCACTGCATGGGGCGGAGCGTGAAGCTTGCTTGCAGGCGGGAGCCGGCCGGCGGGCCATGGGTCCAGCTGGCAACACACCAACCAGCCACTGCAGCAGCATCTGACAGCAGCGATGGGGCGCCGTCAACAACCACATTGCTTCCGTATCACAAAAAGTGAAGCTGTAGAGAGAGCAATTCCCATTTCCCAAGCCAGGCAGTTACTCACGGGTAGTGTTCCATAAAGAACGCCGGCTGCACTCCCGTCTCGCTTGTGTGCACGCCATCCGACTTGATTGCCGTGCTGTTGACGGTGTAGAGCTTCAGCTGCTCCGCAAGGCCATCCATGTTGCAGTCAGCGATGCCGGATGCATTGAAGGCACATGTGGTAACGAAGCAGCCGCCGTCCAACAGGTGGCGCCGCCGGGCTGGTGGGCAGAACGACAGGCTGCACGTTGCCCCTGCATCAGAGAGGAAGGAGGCTGGGTTGGTGAGTCAAAAAAGAAGCAATGTCAGATGGCTGCCATGCATTCCCTTGGCTGTAGCGACAAATCACAGCACGAGTGCCGCCGGCAACAAGCCGCAGCCCGCAGCGGCAGCTCCACTGTGCACTCACAAGGGCCTCCGACAGTTGGAGCCGTGCACTGCGCCACCAGCGGATTGTTGGGATCTTGTGCCACGGGCGGGGCGCTGCGGGGCAGAGGTGGGGATGAGGGAGGAGAAGGGCTCAACTCGCACGGGCGCTTGGTCGGAACTAAACGTAGTGCTTGCCGGCTGTAGCTTGCGCACTGCGCAATTCCCAACATCGCTGTGCACGCTCCGACTTAAGCTGCTTTCACTCACGGGGCTTTGTTGGTGGTGAAAGTGGAGGGGAGGGATGCGGGTGTGACGGTGACCGGGCTGCTCTTCCAGCCCAGGCATGTCACGCTGCATTGGGTGGGCAGGGCAGGAAGGGATCAAGCAAAACCATGTCCCAGCTTGGCTGGGCTGCCGGGCTGCTGGTTCACTGCTGTGCGCCTGCCGTGGAGAGAAGGCCCCAACATCCTGGCAGCAAACCGCCTGCTGGAGCGTAGACAGGGTGCCGCCACAGGCGCCGGCTGGCAGGAGCTCCCTGGCCGGAATTCCTTGGCCTTTCTGTGCAGCACATCGCCACAAAAGGAACCCGGCTCACCTGTACTCAGTATCTGGCTCCAGACCGGTCAGCGCGCAGGCAGTCTGGCCCGCCGAGCAGCTGCCCTGAGAGACGCCGCAGCTGACGGGCGTGAGGCAGTTGCTGCCGGCGCAAGCGGTGCAGTTGTAGGAAAAGCCGGAGCCGCGGATCGGGGCCACCACACATGCGTTGCCAGCGTCGTAAGAAGTGGCTGCTGTGGAGTTGATGGAGGGTGCACTGCAGAACAGCACGGAGGGTAGGGCAGGCCGTGGTTGGGTGGGCCCAAAGTTGGCATGGCTGCACCTGCACAAGTGCCTGCCGTGCTGGCTGGCTGGCAGGGGTCAACAGTCGGGGACAAACTCAGGGCACGGCACGCAAGCTGCAACACGTGCTGCATCTTCTGTTGGACGGCACTGCATTACACCGGCCTCACTCTTGCGGGTAGAAAGCATTGGTCTGTGCTGTGATGAGGTCGGTGGGCAGCGGGTTGGTTGGATCACCTCGGTAGCCCCACAGCAGGAACTCGGTCAGGCCACCGCTGCCAATGCTGATCGAGAACGTGCAGGTGGTCACTTGAGGAACACCGCTGGACACGTTGGCGCTGCAAGGTTTGAGTGGGGAGCAGGCGGTTGGTTGACTGTTGTGGCTGTGAGGGGCGAAATTTGCAACCGAGCCTGTGTGGGCCCTCAATTCCCGCCCACCCTGCCCAGCGCTGCTCACGTGCACCAGTCGAGGGCGGTAGCGCTGTTGGAGGTGGTGTTGAGCATGTAATGTGTCCAGCCGCCCGGGGGATAGGATGTGAAGGGGCTGCTGGTGACGGGGGTTACTGTCATTGTGAAGTACGTCAAGTTGACCGCCATCGCATCAGTTACGGTGGGCTTCCTGCATTGCCGGAAAGCCAGTGGAGCACCACAAGGGGTGTGAGCTAGCCAGGTGTGCGATTTGCTGCCGACTTGCAAGCGCTGGGCTTTGTAGCACTCCATGCAGCAGTGCTTGACTGGCTGCAGCGGCGGCAGGGCCCCAATACCGGCAAGCAAGATGGCAGCAACTGACTCCGGCTGTCACTAGCTGGCGGCCACTCACGGGTAGAGCGGGACGCTGTACGCCTGCGGCGGCCCTGTTTTGCTTGTGCGCACGCCGTCCGACTTGACTGCCGTGCTGTTGATGGAGTAGCTTGTCAGCTGGGCCACCTGATCGATCAGGTCGCAGTCGGCCTTGCCAGTGGTCGAGTTGAAGGGGCAGGTGGCATCAAAGCAGGCGTTACCCAGCAGCTGGCGCCGCCGCCGGCCGGCGGGAGGGCACACCAGCAGGGTGCAGTTCTCCCCTGCGGCAGATGGGAGGAACGAGTCACAGAATCAGGCACGTCAGGTGGCATGCATGCATGCATGCATGCATGCATGCCACAGGCTGCAGCAGCAGCACACATCACACGTGCTGTCGGCAGAAAGCGGCAGCCCTGCGGCTGCGGCCCCTTTGTGCACTCACATGGCCCTCCGGGAGGCGCTGTGCACTGCGCCACCAGGGGGTTGGTCGGGTCGGCTGCCACCACAGGGCAGCTGCGGTGGGAAACAGGCACAGTAGGCAAAGAAACACGGTGAGCAGGGCCACAAACAACTGAGCCAGCTGCATTGCATGCCCTTGTGAAGCTGCAATGCATGGTGCAGCCCTGCATGTGCAGGACCTGCGGCTTCCTGCCATGGCTGTGTACCAGGTGCCGACAGCCAAGTAGGCACAGCCAAAATGGCCCAGAAATAGCCACTGCTGGTCCCCGGATGCTCATCACCCGCCCCGCCGACTCACTCTGCCGTCATAACGGTGAGCAGCTGTGTGTCCGACTCGGGGCTCGCCACACCCACTGAGTTGATGGCGATGCAGGTCACGCTGCATGGGTGGGAACAGCGGCGTGGGTGTGCATCAGAAAATGGGCCGCTGGGGCCATCACTGGGAATCCGCCTTTGGCTCAGCCCAGCATCTGGACTTGGACAGCATCCAAGGTACCACCATGGCATGAGTGCTCCATGGCTACACAATACAGTCCGTGGGCATGTTACGTGTACAATCGGCACGCCGCATCCCACGCAAGGCGCGGGCCTGCACCAGAACCGGGCGCGCAGGAATTCGAGAGGAAACAGAAAGAAGGCTCACTTGTAGTCGGTGGTCGACTCCAGTCCTGGCAGACTGCAGGACACGCCGCTGGTGCAGAAGCTGGTCAGCAGGCTACGGCGCCGAGCGTTGGGGCATGTAGGCGCCTGGGAGCAGTTGCTGCCGCGGCACACGGTGCAGTTGAAGCCGGAATAGGTGCCGCCGGAGGTCGGCGCTGCAAGGCAGGCAATGCCGGCATCCGGGTAGACGGACCCCAGCTTCACAATGGTTGGCGGCCTGCATGGCATGGGCGGCGGGGGAAACATGGGCAGTGGGTGGCTGGCAGCCAGCAGTTGATGCATGCAGGCGATTGCATGCAGGCATGTTACGTGCTGCCAACCCAGCCTGGCCTGGCAGCCCCAGGCGTTTGCCGCTCGTGTGCAGCTGCCAAGCCCCCGACTTGCCCGGGGGCGGGAGTTTCATCAGAGTTGTAGCTGTACAGGTCTGTGACCTTGGGGCTGGCCGGGTCGCCGGTGAAGCAGGTGACCACAAATGTGGGCAGCTCGTTGGTGCTCAGGGAGATGGGGCAGGTCGTTGGCTGAGGGATGCCGGCCACCACCACAGCCCTGCAGTGAGGGGGACGCAGTGAAGCACAGTGCTCGACACTGGCCGGCGCATGGGCAGCTGCTTCGCGCTGCAAGCGCGCTGACTGCTGACTGCTGGGAACAGGCAGCTACGGCAGCACAGAGTGCTGGTTGGATTGAAGGGGTCCGCTGGCCAGGCGRCCCGCCGCTCCGGGAGACACTCACGTGCAGTTGACAAAAGTGGTGTCTCCATCCACTGTGACGTTGATTCTGTAGTAGGTCCAGCCCCCGGTAGGGAACGAGGCGCCCGGACTGACGACGACCGGATCGACCGTGACGTTATAGCTGGTGCTACCGACCGTGTTGCTGGTGGTGAGGACGGAGACCGCAGGCTTGCTGCGGAGTGGGGAGAGGAAAGGGCACCAGGATGGCAGGAGAGTGACAAGGGCGGTGCAAGTGCGGTTTGACGGCAGCGGGTGCACCAAGAACCAGGGCAGCAGCAGCAGCAGCAGTGCGAGCAGCAGCAGCCATAGAAGCAATAATATCAAGGCCACAAGCAGCCARCAGTCGGCAGGGCCCAGCGCAMGCAAGCCNGWCSNGCATGCMAGGYGGCGACTCACGGGAATGTGGGGATGATGAAGGGGCTCTGCTCCCCAACCTCGCTTGTGTACCCGCTGCTGGTCTCAGCAAAGATGCTGGTGAATCCATACACGGTGTTCTGCTTCACCAGACCTCCCAGGGTGCAGATGGCCTGGCCGTTAACGTCAAAGGGGCAGGAGGTGGTGATGGCGCCGCTGGCGCAGCCAGCCCCCAGCAGCTGCCGCCGCCGTGTCTGCTCGCACAGGGTGAGATTGCATGAAACCCAGGGTCCTCCGACTGGCGGCTTGGTGCACATGACTGCGATCACGTTCTTTCCGTCTGGTTCAACAAGCGGCGAGCTGCGGGGAGGGGGTTTTAGGGAGTGCAGGTGGCTGGCATGTCAGGGATACACACCACCACACAATCAAAGCTTGGCAAGAGCACATGCAGATGGCTGTGGTGTTGTGGTGACAGCCAATGGTGTTTAAGGCAGTGCCAAAAGCATGCTGGGGCAGCAGGGGCTAGTTGACAGCCGGGGCAGTGAGCGGCAGAAATCGTAGCCTTACGGTGGCTTGTCAGTCTTGAAGCTGGTATTGGTCACAGAGTTGGGGCTCACGGCGCTGCTGGCATTGGTTGCTGCACATGTGACACTGCGGGCAGTTGTGTTGTGCGCAGACAAGGGACAGATGGCTCAGATGAAGGAAACCAAACACAGATGCATTGTGAAGCTGTCGGCTGTGCCAACCAGGCTGGGCAGTGGTCAGAGGCTGACCAACAGCTGACTCTTGTGCCAGCTGGCTGTGCGCAGCAACAGTGCTCTTCTATGCCTGGCAACTGCCCAGCACCCTTCACATCACTGCAGCAGTACAGCTTTCATCCCACTCACCCATATGTGGTGTCATACTGTAGGCAGTCGAAGTCGCACCGGTAGAGGCTGCTGCCGCAGCCAAAGGACTGCAGGCTCCGTCGCCGACCGCCAAGGGTGCACTGCCTCTCAATGCAGTTTGCGCCGGCACATGCCGTGCAGTTCATGGCTGTCCAAGGGCCACCGCGTGTTGGCAGGGAGGCGCACGTTGATGCAAAGTCATACCCAAGCGGGGCAGCAACAACAATGGTGGGGCCGCTGCGGGGTGGGCGGGGGCAGGCCGGGGCGACACCTAAGATGAGCGGCAGGGCCCATCCTGAGCCCTAAAATGTTGCACACAGCCTCTNCTGCTCGACAAGCTGCCCGCACGCACAACGGCGGACGGTCCCATTTGCTGGTCTGGGCCGCTGCCCCTGCCACTCACTCTTGCGGGATGAAGGAGTCGGAGAACGCGGTGTGCAGCTCCTGGTTGAGGTCGGTGCCCAGGCTGCCTTGGAAGCCCATCGCAGAGAAGCTCGGGACGGTGTCAGTGAGCGAGAACGTCACTGTACACGTGGTGACCTTAGGCACGCCGTTCTGCTGCACAGCTCTGCATCGGCGGATCGGGGTGAATGGCACAGAGGGGTGAGCGGCAGGCAGGGACTACAGATGCACTTGTGATCGGCCGGGGGAAAATCTGCAGCTGCTGCGCTGCATTGTTGATAGCAGCTGCGCTCAAACAACCGGCAGCACATCGCACTGCAATGCTGACAGCCCAATGGGTACCACGTGCACTAGCCAGAGCATGCGACACCACCAGCTGCAGGCGGGGTGCTTACACGCAGTAGGTGCCGTTCTGAGTGGTGCCGTTGGTTGCGAATATGCCCCACACTCCCCAGGCTCCAGCGGGATAGGAGATTAGCGGAGTTGTGGTCACAGGAGTGATGGTCACGTTGTAGGTCTGCTCGGCAATGATGACCACCGAAATGGTTGGCTTGCTGCACTCAGGACAAGGCAGGGGAGAGGGGCGGACACACTGTGGTGGTTCCACATGGGCTTGCTCCAGCATCACATGTGTCCTGGTGCTGCCCAGCACGCCAGCACGCCAGCCAGCATCAGAGACAGTCATGGGTTGCTGCCGTGCACGTCGGCGGCAGCAGCAGCAGCAGCAGCAGCCGCAGCAGCCGCCGCAGGAGCAGCAGCAGCAGCAGCAGAAAGGCACCTCATACAGCGCCAGCCCCACTGCCGCACTCACGGGAAGAGCGGGATACTGAAGCTGGGCAGCGGCGCAGGCGTCGACTGGCTCTTGCGCACGCCGTCTGCCTTGGAGGCCGTGCCATTTGCGGTGAAGAACAGCTCTTGGGGAAGGAACTTGGTGAGGTTGAAGGTTGCAACGCCGTTGCCGCCAAAGGGCATCACCTTGGTCTCGCACTGGAGGCTGGACAGCAGGCTGCGCTTGCGGCCCGCGCCGACACAGAACGCCACGGTGCAAGTTGCCCCTGCATCAGAGGAGAAGGAGGCTGGGTTGGTGAGTCACAAGAGCAGCAGTGTCAGCGGACTGCCATCCATGCCAATGGCGGCAGCGGCAGTGCACAGCACGAGTGCCGCCGGCAGCAGCTGCAGCCCGCGGCGGCGCCCCCACAGTGCACTGACATGGGCCTCCGACGACCGGAGCGATGCACTGCAGGACCACTGGGTTGGTGGGGTTCATTTGCACAACCGGCGCCCTGCGGCACGTGGGAGACCGGGATGCCAGGGCGCATGTGAAGCGCAGGGCCGCACACAGAATGCGCTGCTTGCACTGCACTGCTCCTTAAGCCGAGCGACACACCCAGACTCCAATGCAATCAATCAAGCAATGCCGGTACCACTCACGGGGCCTGCGCTGTAGTCAGCTGACTGGTGCTGTTGGTGGTTGGGCTGTAGGTGCCGCCGGAATTCTGAGCCTTGCAGGACACGCTGCATCGGCGGGGGAGGGTATGGGACGCCAGGGAGCAGCCTCAGGATCGAGCAAGTTTGCCCCTTCACACAGCATCGGTAGAGCAGCAATGCAACAGCACAGCACGGAGTGAGCGTGCACCTCAGTCCACTCACGTGTAAGGCGTGGAAGCCTCAAGNTTGGGCAGGTTGCACTGCTGNCCGGTGGCGCAGCCAGCGNCCGTGCAGGCGGCGGCGGCCCGGGACTATGTTGCACAGCGGCGCTTGGATGCAGTTGCCGGCGTAGCACGTCTTGCAGTTATAACGGACCCACGTCCCCTGAGTGGGCGGCTCCAGGCAGGCAAAGCCTGAAGACGGACCGGTCGGGCTGACCGACAGAATGGCGGGGCCGCTGCAAGGCAGGGCGGGCAGGGGCAGGGGCCGGCAGGGTTCGGGGTGTGTTGCTGCAGGATACACGCAGCATGCAGTGCAGCCAGCGCAGGGGCATGGCAGGCCAAGCTGCCCCCTTCAGCAGCAAGCAGGTGTGCACGCAGAATGTGCACGCCTGCAGCCCGGCACATCCAACCCAAGGCTCACTCCTGGGGCGTGTAGGAGTCGGAGGGGGCACTGCGCAGGTCCGTAGGCTGCGGGCTGCTGCTGCTGCCCTTGATAGCGGTGACCGTGAAGGTGGGCAGCGCGCCACTGGTGAGGGTGACGGGGCAGACAGTCGTGCGAGGGATGCCGAACTTCACCACAGCGCTGCAGTATGGAAAGCGGGGCGGGCAGGGGTCAGGGATCTGCAGGACAAGTCCCACAGGTGCATGCACACCTGCCCGGCAACAGCAGGTGGAGGCAGGCCCCCCAAAGCCACACTGCCTTGCTGCAACGCGCTGCATGGAGCCTGCACCTACAAGCACAGCACCCCCACAGCTACGCCTGGCCTTGAAGAGAAGCCCCACTCACACGCAGGTGACAGTCTTTAAGTTGGCGCCCTGCTGGACCAGGATGTTGTAGTAGGCCCAGCCGTCTTTTGGATACGACACCAGCGGTGTAGTTGTGTTTGGAGTCACCGTCACGTTCCAGCTGTTGCCTCCGGTGCTCTTTGCAGTCGCCACGGGCTTGCTGCACAAGGATTGAGGGCAAGGGTGGGGCGGTTAGGGCAGTTGAGGCGGGTGTGGGTTGCAGCCTGTGCCCGACGAGCAGGCCAACAACAACTGCAAGCTGTGGCCTGCATGCGCTCTTTGAGCAACAGCCGGCATCTGCATCATGGCAGCAACAGTGCCAATCAACAAACACGTGGCGGCATCAGCGGGGCTCACGGGAACAGCGGCACGGTGATGGTGGGTAGCGGAGCGCCAGTTGACTGGCTCTTGCGCTTGCCGTCTGCCTTGATTGCAGTGGCATTGACGCTGTAACGAGCGCCCGGCACTATCAGGCCGGTCAGGTCGCAGCTGGCTGGACCGCTGTTGGCGGCAAAGGGGCAGGAGGTGGTGAAGCATCCGCTGATCAGCAGGCTGCGCCTGTTCAGCTGTGCTGGGCACAGGGACATCGAGCAGACGGCCCAAGGGCCGCCACCGGGCGCCGTGCAAACGGCAATGACCGGGTTGCTCGCGCTTGTCTGGACACTGGGCGGCCTGCAAACAGGAGGGGCACAAAAAAGGCTGTTGCAGCAGAAGCTGAGGGTTGAAACATGCCGGCCACCAACATAGCGCACTGCCACTGCGGCAGCTCTCGAACTGCTGGCGCATGGTGTCAGAGAGCGAGCAGCAAAGCGCAGAAAGAGGCGCTTACCCGGCCTGCTGAGTGTCCAGGGTGTCTGTGCTGGTGGTGACTGGGCTGGCCGCGTTGGTGGCGGTGAGCGCTTTGCACGACACGCTGCAGCACAGGGAGGGGCAGCGAGCATGCGTGCGGGTTGAGATGCTGTCCATTGAAGTGGCACCTGCCCCTGTGCTTGCACCCCTATCACCCGGAACGCACGCCTGTTGCATCTGCATGCCCGTGTGCCTCTCCTGCTCACGTGTAGGGCGTGGAAGACTCCAAGTTGGGCAGGGGGCAGGCAGTGCCCAGCGTGCACGCCTGAGCCAGCAGGGTCCGGCGGCTGGGATCGATGCTGCAAGTGGGCGCCTGCACGCAGCTGCCGCTGTAGCAAGCCTGGCAGGAGTACTTGGCCCACGGACCTCCCTCTTGTGGTGGATTAAGGCACGCCACTCCGGCGTTGTACGAAACGGCCTTGACCGCAAGGATGTCGGGGCCGCTGCAGGTGGGCAAAGGGGCAAGACACTGGTTTGCCCCGCAGGCAGCTTTCCGGCTGCGTGCAGCCAGGGGCAGCGGCAAAGCAAGCTGTTGCAAGTGAAATGACATGGGTGCCTATGTGGCACCAAGGCAGGTGCAGAGGTGTGCCTAGTGAGTCGCTGGTGTGTATCACCCCCAAGCCACCCATGCATNCCCCCCCAACAACTCACTCCTGGGTGGCTGTGGTGAAGGACTTGAGGGCGGATGGGGCAGCGTAGTTGCCCTGCACCGCTGCCACACGCAGTGTGTACTTAGTGCCTTGGTTGAGGCCGGTGAGCGGGCAGCTGGTGGGGCTGGGGGGCTTGTTCACGGGGGTGCAGTCCTGAGGGTAGCATGTGCCCGCTGGATCCACGGGGCACACCCGTAGCACGTACTTGGCCCAGCCGTTGGGGGGCGCGGCGGAGGGCGCAACAACGCTCACAGCGGCGGAGTTCAGGCCCGGAACAACTGTCACCTCGACAGGGCTGCATGGGGGCAGAGGGAGAGGGTACATGGCGGTCGGCGGCATGCATTGCATCGCTTCACCCCGGCAGGTGCGTTGTGACAAGGCAGGTCTGCAAGCGCTCACTCAGGGGGCGGGCTGTGGCACGGCGCATGCACAAAAAACGTGCTGGAACGCCAGCAGAGCTGGGGGCNAAACACAACAAAGCATGTAAGAAACCAAGCCTTAAGTGCCCTGCTGCCACCAGGCCCACACTCACGGCCAGGCGAGGGTGGTGAAGTCGGCAGGGCTAGAACGGATGCTGGAGGTCTCCCCGTTCACCGCAATCGCTGTCATTGTGTAGTTGGTCCTGGCGTCCAGCCCGCTGACCACGCAACCGTTGACCTGGCTGGGCAGGCACGTGGTGGTGGGGCACGTGTCCCAGTTGGGGGTGCCGGTGAGGGGCTTGCGGCAGACGTACAGCACAAAGCTGTCGTACGGGCCGCCCTCAGGGGGAGGGTTGATCTTGACAGTGGCTGTGGTCTGGGTCACAGCACCGCTGCTTGCCTCAACCGACCAGCTGCAGCAGGGGCGGGAGGCAGGGGACGCTGGTTGGTTGCGGCGCTGTTGCGGGCTGGGCCGTGCCTGACTGCAACAGGGCTGCGATGCCGGTAAGATTCGGCCAACAGACGTGCTGCTTTGCGTGGAGTTTACCGTCAGCAGCGGAGGAACACCAGCCAGTAGCAGCAGCATTCAAATGCACAAACATGGCGGCAGCAGCAGCAGCAGCAGCAGCGGCAGCTGGGCTGGTTCTCACGGGATGTTTCCAGGGGTGGTGACCTGGCCGGTGTTGGCTTCCTTAGACTCTTCGCCCTGGTTGGAGATTGCGTTCGAAACAAAGTTGTATCTGCAAAGTGGTAGCAGATGAGATGGGTTGACTGTGTGCTTCTGTTTGCCAGGGTTGGCCGATGGGCTGCTTGCTGCCGCCCGGCACAGCGCTAGCCGGCAGGCATAGCTGCCAGCCGCCATGGAGCCGAGCAGCACGAGCGCAGCGTGCCCGTCACAGCAGGCACAGCAGGCGCCGCATGGCGCACACACAAGAAGCAGCGGCAGTAGAGGCGTGTATTCCCTCCTGCAGTTAAGAGGGAAGTAAGCTTGTTCCCTGCGGCGCTCACGTTGAGAAAGGATCGCGCCCATTAAACAGGGCAACTCCTGCTGGCTCCTCCAGCAAGCGGCGCCCGCCGGTACCGGCAGTGATCTGGGTGAGGCAAGCTGACTGGGGGCCGGCGATGGGGCACAGGGTGACGCTGAACTTGACCCTACACGTGGAGGGCAGTAATTCTGGTTGTGAGGCAGGGCGGCACGAGCGGCGCCTGCGGCCAGCAGCACTCCAAGCCAAGGAGCCGCCATGCTGACCAAGCATTGCTGCCACGACATGCTGAGCAACAGCCAACCCATCACTCGTCAAGCATGGACACTGAGCACTTGGTCAAGCTGCTTACCAAGATCCGCCGTTCAAGGGAGCGAGGGTGGGGGCAAACAGCCGGACGACCACCGTGCTGGGGTTCTTGGCCACGCCCGTGTTCAGCGGCGCATTGGCGGCGGGTGTGACAAACGACAGG
The DNA here is from genome assembly GCA_025026875.1 of Chlorella ohadii. Taxonomy (NCBI): domain Eukaryota; kingdom Viridiplantae; phylum Chlorophyta; class Trebouxiophyceae; order Chlorellales; family Chlorellaceae; genus Chlorella; species Chlorella ohadii. Next base: position 59,422 of record JADXDR010000139.1, read on the forward strand.
GTGTTGCTGGCGGGAGACGGCACGCCCTTGGCGACACCAACCACCGTCACATCGTACCTGCAGCAAGGGGAGTGGTGGTGAGCAGTGATTATCATCATAAGCAGCGGCGGCGGTGGCAGCAGCGGCAGCAGTGGCGGCGGCGGCGGCGGCGCGAATGCTCTACAGTAGATGCTCTGGTAATGCAACATCCTTCTCTCTTGCTCACTGTGTGGCGGGCTTGAGCCCAGCGAACACGCCGGCGCGTGGGTTGGACACCTTGGAAGTGACGGCGGTGCCGCCGCCCAGGGGCTTGGCGGTGAAGATGTACTGCGGTGTGGGAGCCAGCATGGGCAGCGTGGGATACCATGCAACAGGGCACAGGACTGCCGCACACGCGCATGCAGCTGCACGCACAGGCTGTTGCATGCACGCCAAGCGGCACCTCTGCCCATGCAGCATTCTCCCACACTGGTCGCACCTGGCTGAACGTGACTCCATTGGGAGCGGCGGCAGTGGCAGCACCGGTCCGGGCGCTGCTCGCTCCCGCCGTCAGCAGCACGGGCGCGCCGCGGGCGGGCATGACCAGGGGCAGGCTGTTGGAGCTGGGCACAGGCTTGTTATTGACCCGGCCAGTGGCCGTCACAATGTAGCTGGCCCCGGGGGTCAGGCCTGGCACGGTGATCTGGATGTACTGGCTGTTCTTGCGGATGCAGTTGGTGGGGGCGGACTTGAGGCAGATGCTGACCGTGTACTGCGAAGCTGCCTGGCTGTTGCCAGGGGGGTTGATGCGCACCACGGCGGTATCCGGGGAGCTGGGCAGGGCAGAGGCCAGGGTGGGCGCCCCCGCCTGCGGAGTGCGGATCGTGATGCTGTTGCCGCTCGGCACCAGGTCCCCAGACAGGGTGATGCCCACGGCAGTGATGGTGTCTGCGAGTGGCAGAACAGGTAGAACAGAGGGCTGTCAGCTGTGCAGCTGGAAACTCAGCAAGGCGTGGAAGGCAGCTGGAGGTTACGAAGGGCATGAAGGGGCAGCCGGTCGGTGGGCAGCAGCAAGTCAGAAAAGCGCACCAGGCCGCACACGTGCCAAAGCACACGCATGCAACACACATCCAGTGAGCTCCAGATCCATGGAAGCGTTGCAACGAGGGCAAGCGGAATGCTCTGCAGGCTCACTCACATTGCGTGTTGGGCGCCAGATTGTACCACCAAACAAGAGGCGAGGCAACCTCCTGAACGAGCGGAACACCAGAAGCGGGAGTGGCAGTGAACCGCCAACGGGTCCAAGTGAAGTTGGCTGCCCCCGTGGCGGTGGCAGACGCGGAGTTGGGGCCAAAGGCCTGGGCCGAAGTCAGCTGCGGGGGCGGTGCCGCTGCGTGGGGCAAGAGTGGCATGCACAGCAGCTGTTAGCCATCTGCAGTTGACACTGTTGAGTAATACCTGTTGCATGCAGCACAGCGCAGCCCTCCTGGTGTTTGGTGCGAAGGTAGCCTCCTCAACATGCGCCCCCGTCCTGCAAAGCTGCACAACAGCCCGAAACCGTGCTCCCACAACGCACTCTCGCAGGTGCAGGGGTAGGCGGGCTCGTTGACCAGGCGCAGGCCCGAGCCGCCATTGAGCACCATGCGGCCAAAGGTGGCGGGCGGGAACACGAAAGCTGCGTTTATGCGCAGCTTGTCCAGGAATTGGGCCAGCGTCTGCTTTCCAGCAGCACTGTTGAACGTCGTGCCGTGGATGTTGGTGTTGAACACCAGGCGGCCTGCCTTGATGTCCGCAGGCTGGCCGGGGGGCCAGACCGAGCCGCCCTGAGACGTCTTGCCGGCGCTCTTGGCCACCGTGGCTGCGGGCAAGAGGACAGAGCGAGGGCATTCCGGTGTGCTGCTTGACAAATTGCAGCAAGTAGGGACCAGCCTGCGGCGCATTCTGGCATGCATGGCATGCCAGCAAGGCTCAGCGGCTGGGCAGGAGCAACAGCAGTTGCAGCAGCACTCACGGGACACGGGGGCAGCGCAGGCGCGCCAGTGGTTGCCAAAGCGGTAGGACACRCCCTCAGTGATCATTGTGGTGAAGTACACGCCGGCACCTGGGGTGAAGGGGGCAGGCTGCCGTGTTAGCGGGCAAAAGTAAAAACTGCTGCACTACACCAAAGCCGCTTTGGTGCACCAGGCTGAGCACCATTCCCTGTGGCGCAAGCCGGCAGGTAGCAGTGCGGTCACTGTGCTGCAACAACTGTCCGCCCAGCCTGCACATTGCCCCACCTGCGGGCAGCTGCTTGAGGATAGCGGCCTTGAAGGCGGCCGCCTGCAGCTCGCCAATCTTGGAGGGCGGGATGTCCTCCCAAACGATCGAGAACTGGGCAGCCAGGTTGGTGCCAGCGGGGGCGGCGGGGGAAGACAGCTCCTTGCCGTACCCGTCAGCCTGCGGCGGGGCCGAGGGTGTGGTCTCATTAGCGCATACGTATCCAGCCATGGCAAACGGTATGCAGCGCAAGCTGGCACAAGTTGCTGGTCTTGTACAAATGTTTGCAAGGCCTGAACAGCATGCAGCAGGGCTACATTCAATCAAGCGGAACCAGTTTCCGCCTCTCACCAGGTAAGGGAAGCCAACAGTGATCATGTAGACGTCGCCAAACAGCGACTTGGCGCGGGGCGCAGGCACGTAGAAGAGCGTGCGCACTTCGCCCAGCAGCTTGACGTGCAGGGTCCGTGCAGCCGCCTTGCCGGCCTCACAGCTGCCGCTGAACAGCACGATGGTGTGCGCCGCGATGCCGCCCTTGGCTTTGTTGGGCTCGGTGGACCAGGGAAGCACATCCGATATCACGCCTGCGCATGGACGTGGCAGTTTGGCAATTGGCACGGAGGGGGGAGATGGGTATGACCAACCGGGGCACATCTGCTGCACTGTGGGAGGTGAGGTATGTGTCCGCATTGCTGCAAGAATGCATGCGCCCCGCTTGTCCACTAAAAAAGGGGGCCGCCAAGCGCACTGCGGGTGCGCTTCAAAGACGGGCTGGGAGCCTGCAGCCTGTTGCACTCTGACCGCGACGGCTTGCGCATCACCGGCTCAGCGGCAGCGGCGGCGGCGGTGGCTCACCGGCGGGGGCCAGGCGCTTGACGGTATCGATGTAAGTGGAGCGCACGAGCTGGAAGGTGGCCGCATCCTTGACGTTGGGCAGGGCGGTGATGATGTAGAGCGCGGCGCGGGGGCACTCAGGGTGGCCAGCATCAGCGGCAAGCCTGCGGGGGAGAGCAATCAACGGGGCGGCGGCGGTGGCGGAGGGCGGCGGCAGGGGTTTGGAGCAAGAGTGCGAAAAGCCGGTACGCTACCTAGCCTGCACTTTGGTCTCGCACTCCGGCGCACGAAAACCCCGGAGAGAAGAGGCTGCGCGGCTTCCGGCTCGGAAGTACTTTTACACCTTTTAGGCTCAGACTAGCTCGCGAGCTCTGCGCTTTTGAAAAGGCTTTATTCAAGCATCTCAGCCAGCCCACCGCCTCATACCGGCGAGAGAGGCCCTTGTGGGGGCTCAAGCTGTCAACTCACCTTCTGAGAGCGCCGCGAGCGCCATCGGGCTCGGCATCAGCTGCAGCTGCTAGCAGCGCCTGCAGAATGGAGGGCAGCAGGTGGACGGCTGCAAAGAGTCACCACTTAGAGGCCGCGCGGGCTCTCTTCCTGCGGCGCTCCCCCCACCAGCTTTAACACTTCCCCGAGACACTCACAATCAGGAGCAGCACAGCGCCTGCGCGCCGCATCGCTGGTTGCCGACACCCGCTCGAGAACAGCTGCCGCTTGCTCGGGAANGCGCTGTCTGGCGCGCTGTAGGGATGTGTGCGCCGCAAACAAACGTTAGGCGGAAGAATAGCGCGGCCCGGTGCAGCCGGCACATTGATGGAATGCCGTGGCATGCCAGGTCACGCCCAGCGCGCAGATGCGCTGCTCGCACCGGGGGCTGCCGCAGGTGCCACGTAGCTGCTACAGAGCACCCCCCACAAGCCGGTGTGCATTGCTACCACACAACAGCAGGATTCATCTGGCAGGTCACGCGCCCTCGATGGAATGTGTGCCAGCCAGGTCTTTAGCGCTTGCCAACGTGCAGTACAAACTTTGCCCCGATGGCATCTGCCTGCCAGCCTTGCCGAGCTGTGAGACTGGTTTGAGCTCGCCAGCGGCAGGGCATGCATTCCATCTGGCATGCCGGGCTTGGTGCCTGATTGCATCTGCCACCCCATGCAGAGCGCCGTCGAGCAGTGCCAGCCCGCTCCACAGCTCTGCCTGCCTGCTCGAGTTAACAATGCGCTACTAATTAGTAGCTTATAAGCGCGCCCACTCAGCTCCGCCAGCGCTGATGTTGGTCGAGCCTCTGGCATGCTTAATGTTGCCAGCATGACAGACGATGCCTATAGGCATAAATCATATGTATGTATGCAAGGGCGCCCACAACACTTGTCAGCATACGTTTGCCTGCTGCCCATGCAGGCGCTTCGGAAATAGTGCAGTCATTTATGCATGTATGCAGATATGCGAGGATTGTGTCACAGAGACCGACAGACGAGGCAGGCTGGCTGTGCCAACAGAGATGCAAGGCGCCAGCAGCGCTGCACAGCACAGGCGGCACATGCCCCCACGGGCAGCTGTGGCAGCTGCGCCGCCGCCGCCGCCGCCGCGTCACGCCTGGCGCGCGCGAGACGCCAGGTACAGCTCACTCTGCATCTCGTGCAGCCGGCTGACGGCGCGAGCAAAGGCAAAGCGCTCCTCCTCACCGCCCAGGCGGCGCGCTGCGGCAGCCGCCTCGGTGGCACTGGCTGCCACGGGCGCCACGCTGCCGTCGGCAGTCAGGTCTGTGCGCAGCTTCGAGCCCTCCACAGCCGTCTCAAACTGCAGGCAAGCAGGCATATGCCAGTAGGGGCGGGTTGGCTGGACGGCGAGCGAGCCATGCGCAGCTCGAGCTTGCAGGTTGGAGGGTCTCACGGAATGGAGGGCAAGCGGGGCGGCGCACACCCAGGTGCAGACCGGAGCGGGCGGGCAGTATCTGGGCAGCAACAGGAGCAGGCCAGCAAAGTTAGCCCGAACGCAGCGCAGCTGCATTTGAAGCAGCAGCGGCCATCAGCGCACCATGCAGTTATTCGCAGCCCCTCCCAAACACTGATGCGCTCGCTGGGGGCTGTGCTCACGAACAGCCACACCCTTCCCACCAGGCGGAGGTATCCCAGCCCCAACACTGCCCCAACCTGCAGCTGCTCCAGGTCAATGCTGGGCCTGTTGTGTCTGCGCCCGCCTTTCAAGTAAGCAGTAAGATCATAACTGAAACGGCTGCCCCAACCTGCAGCTGTCCAGGCCAACGATGGGCCTGCGCCTGCACATAGGCACCTTCTAAATAAACAAGAGCACCAAGCAACTGCAGCAGCTGCCCACCTGCAACTGCTCCAAGTCGATGATCGGCTCGCTGTGATCTGCACCCGCGAACAGCTGGTCGGGCGGCGCTGCAGCGGAGCACACGAGCCGGGTGCGGTGGTTGTACAGCTCGTCCACCTGCACAAGAGGGTGTGTCACACCAAGCTCAAGGATGTGAGAAATTTTGAAAACAGGAAGCAGTGACTTGATGGTTGGTACCGGGTTGTAGAGCTCGTCCACCTGGAGGAGGGTGGACGGTGAGGGAAGGGCCACATACAGTTGCAGGCACTGGCTTGCACGCGGATTCTGCGCTGTGGCCAGGCTGCAAGCTTTGATTGAAATGCAAGGGGCTGCTGGGAGCAGCCAAGCAGCACTGAGACTCACCAACGTGATCCAGCGGCGAGCCTTGTCCCGAACCTGGCCATGGCAAGCGGACGCAGTGTGCAGGCAGGTTCAGAGCGCATGTTGCAGTCCAGCTGTCGGCGCGCGACACGGGCAGCCCCGCCATGTGACATTGCTGCGACCATGCAGTGAGCCCTGACGCCAAGACTGCTGCTGTTGCCCGGCCCCAAACCCCTATCAAATGCATACCTGCATGTCCATGGCCGGAACGCCCTCTACAACGACTGTGTGGAAGGACTGGGAGATGGCCTGCAGAGCAAGAGGCAGCAATGCTTTCAGAGCAGCGAGGCAGTGAAGATGCCACGTAGCGGGTGCCAGACTGCAGCTACATTTGCTCGCCTTCGCATTGAATACAAGCACGGCAGCAGCGTGCGCAATAACATTCACAGCAGGCACACCGGTCGCCCACCAGATAGTCTGCAGCGCCCAGCGGGCGAGCACACAGCTCGTCAAAAGTGAACCAGGCTGCTCCGCCGGCGGCCCGCTCCTGCGGGTTAATAAGCAATGCACACAGCAGTACTGAGAGCACATGCAATGAGGCATGCTGCCAGCCTGCGGTCCTGAAGCGGTGCCCACCCAACCATTGTGCCTCTGCGGTTCTCAGCGCGCCCCCTCCTCACCACATGCAAGTTCCGACCAAACATGACGGGCAGCTCCCGACGCTGAGCACCACCGCGGCTGGCTGCCTGCCCCGTGATGCGGCCCCACTGCTGCTCCAGTGCAGCTGCCGCGGCAGGTCCCAGCGGGTAAAAGTATGAAGCAGACGGGTGCACAGCTGCAGCAGCAGCTACCGGCTGCTCCGGCAGCGGCTGCAGGGGAGGCGCCTGCTGTGCCAGCAGGCGACGATAGTCCTGATCCGAGCTCAGAGGCACCACATCGCAAGTCTCCTGCACAAAGGCACAGGCAGAAGATGGATTGGCAAACTTGCGGCAGTCGGGGCATCAATCAGGAACCCGTGGTTGCAGCTTGACAGGGGCATGCTACAACATGGCTGCTTGGCACTGACACGGCAGCTGTGTGAAACTCATGTGCAGCGAGCTGCAAGCATTTCTCCACCACCTGACAAGCCAGCTCAGCTTGCCTGCAGCGTCTGCAAGAAGTGGCCAAACATTTCCTCATGCAGCCCATGCCTGCAGAACTAGGGCAGCAGCCATGGGTTGGCTGAGCGTGCCTCAACCGTGCCGCAAGCACAGTGTGCATGGGGCGGCTCAGCGTGCCATGTGCAATGCCAGGCGGCATGCACAGCGTGCCTCTTTTGAAGTGACAGAAAGCACTCGGCAAAAATCGTGTTGCGCAATGGCTTGGCGGCCAGTATCGCAACACGATTTTTGCCGAGTGCTTTCTGTCACTTCAAAAGCCATTGCATGCCCGGATCCCACTTGCGTACCCTCCACTCTCAGTCACCAGGCAACCCACATGGCAACCCACATGGCAACCACTTGGCAACCCACACCCACCTGTCAAATTCTGTCGGCGCGCGGTTGCTGGTGGCAACCACCACACAGCCCTCCGCCAGCAGCGCCTCAAACAGGCCCTTCAGCGCCACCGCTGAGAAGGGGTCGGCAACCTGGGGAAGAGGCAGCGGATCAGGAGGCGTGGTGGTTGGGCATGGGCAGCCATGACTGGGTGTTAGCAGGGCGGCCATGGCAGCTGCAACTGAAGCCGCAGGGCTGCAGCTGTCCAACCGCAGATGCTCAGCCGCACAGGCATGCCCAGGCCACCATGCATGCCTCAAGCACCCCACGCGCACAGCCACTGCGTACATGACACAAGACACCCACCTGCATCTCATCAAAGCAGATCAGGCCGCTGATCCGGTGCCCACCCGCTNGCATGGCCATGGCCGCTGCTCTCCGCTGCGCTCTGACCATGGCTGCCCTCGGTCGTGCTGCCGCAGCCCCCGNTNGCTGCTGCCGCTACTGCCCTGCCCAATGCCCATGAGCTGCAGGGTGTCGCAGTCCCTGATCAGCGCACGAGCCGCGTGGCGCACAATGGCGGCGTTGGAGGCTGCAAGCTTCTCAGAGTGCTCCTGCTGCGTGCGGCTCTGCATGTCCCGCATCAGCCTGCGGGTGGGCATGAAGCAGATGAAGCAGGTTGAGGATTGCTCCAGCCATGCCAGAACATGGCCATGCCGCGCGATGCAGTCCCATGCCGTGCCATGCCATGCCACCAGAAGGCATGCCATGCAATACTCCACGACATGCCGTGCCATGCCGTGCCATGCCATGCCGTGCCATGCCATGCCGTGCCATGCTATGCCCACCTACCAAATCGCATGCCATGCCGTGCCATGCTATGCCCACCTACCAAATCGCATGCCATTCCTTGCCATGCCATGCCATGCCCATACCCACCCAAACAGCCCATCCCCACCCACCGGCGGAACGCGATGCGCGCAAGCTTGCTGCGCCGCAGCTTCTGTGCAACAGGGTCCAAGCGAAGGATGTCCCGCCATGCGCTGCTGCTGCCCTCCTCGCCGCCCTGCTGCCCACCAGCCGCACCCGCCGGCCGCTCCCGCTCCAGCTGCCGCTGCTGCTGCACTGCCGCTGCGTAGGCGCTCATCTGTCGCTCCTCTTTGGCCATGCGGTGCGACTCAATGGCGTGCATGCGGCTGCAGAGGGGTGGATGAGGCAAGGTATTGCGGCATGGTATTCCACCATGTGCTTGCGCCACGAGCAGCGTGGCATGAGATAGGCATGGCGCTTGGCATGGAACGCGCTGCCACGAAGCCCACGCACTGCACATCATACAAACCCAAACCTGTCAAGAGTGACGCGTAGCATCAGGGTCATCTCACCTGTGCAGCTCGAGCATGGCGGCGTTGAAGTGCAGGCGGCGGTGGTGCGTCACCGACGCTTCGTGCCGCACCTGCGGTTGTGCGCATGGGCAAAGCAGAGGAGCAGGGGGTGAACTGGCCGGGGACAGAAGCTTGGTGGAGGGGAGAACAAGACTGCACAGCGGCTGTGGCAGTAGTAGGGCAGGGCAGCACGCACAGCAGCATGCCTGCAAGGCTGCATCGGATGCACAAGGCACGCTCAACAAGTGTTGCGCGCTAAAATTACCAGGAACGCGCACCAGCTGGGAGAACAGGTCCATAATGAGGCTCTTGCCGCTGCCAACTGAGCCGTGCAGGTACACGCCTGCGGAGGAGGCAGCCGGGGCAGGAAAGTCAACACAAGTGTGTTGATGTGTGGAAGGGGAACAAACCGATGGGACGGCCCAGGCTGGCATCTGTGCGTCAGGGCAATTGCAGCTGACTCTCCCCTGCCAGCAGTTGGCATGCACAATACTTGCAGCTTCTCAACGATTGCTGGAGGCCTCGAAACAAAACCCCCAAATTGTACCTGCACCCACCCTTGGGAGCCGGCGGTGGCGCCGGCGCGGGCCCCAACTGCTCGTCCAACCGCCGCTCTACCGCCGCCCGGGCCAGCACTGCTCGCTGGTGCTGGGTGCGCTGCACTGGCGCCTGCTGCTGCGGCGCCCCCAGAGCAGAGCTCAGCCAGCTCTTCATGCTGCCTAGCCGGCTGGCTGCCTCGGCTGCCGCTGCCTCCTCTTCAGCAGCCAAGCGAGCCTCCTCGGCTGCCATGAGCGCCGGGCGCAGCGCTGCTCGTTTCGCTTCGTAGGCCGCATGCTCCCGCTGGTGCTGCTCCACACGCTTGGCGTACAGCTGCAGGGCAGGATGAGGACAGGGCAGGAGGGATGGCAGCATTGGCGGGATGGCAGGGCGGATCTTACGTGCCCGCCATGCATGCGCAACACCTGCGGTTGGCGTGCGCTACAGGGCAGGCAGCCGGCAACCCCTGGCTTGCCTTGAGCTCCGCACCCAGCCGGTCCAGCCGCCGCACGCAGTGCTCCTGTGCGGGGTCGTGCTGCAGCGTGCCGGCCGCGACCAGCTGATGGTAACGGTCGGTGAGCGAGGCGCCGGCAGAGGCAGCGCTGGCGGCGGTCCAGCCCGACGGCCCCGCTGCTGCCACCTCTGCAGCCGCGGTCGCTGTGACAGGCTGCGCAGAGGCCAGGCTGCGCGCCCGGGGCGCCAGAGACAGCCCCGTTCGCTGCAGCAGCAGCACCGCACTTGCCCTCATTGGGCAGGCGCGCCGGAGGGCCTGTGGTGCGCCTGATCGAGTGGAAGCAACGCGTGACTGCAAGGAGGCAATGCGTGGGGCGCACTGGCGATGCCTGCGGTGGAATGACACGTCGGCGATGGAAACACAGGGTTTGCCAGAGGGCAACCCCGCATAATTGAGACGACCAGTGCGCTGCATTTGTACTACACCAGCAGGAGCGGCCAGGTTTCGCCCAGCACCGAGCTCCAGCCTCGCCCTCCCTCCTGCCGCCACGGGCGCCGGCCCATTGTGAAGCAACGTCTTGCAATCACATATTCCAGCATTAAAATGGCGTGCAGCGGGCTTGCAAGCCTGGCCCGCCCGGTGGCCGCTTGCTCGAGAGCCCTGCGGCCGCTCACCGGCCTTGCGCGGTAAGGCATGCGAAGCAAGTGCAGTCTGTATGCGATTTGTGGCCACGGAAAGGCCTGGGGTGGGCACGCCCCTGCCGCCGCCTGCCGCCGCTGCCTGCCCCCCGCCTGCAACGCCGCTTGCAGCGCTCCTCATGCCGCCTGTCCCACCCCACATCCCTCCAACCCTCAATGCAGGCCCCTAGCCGCTGAGCTGAGCCGGCAGCAGCAGTGGCGCGGCCTGGCGGCCAGCGGCGCCCGCCCTCGAGCCGCCGCCGCAGCAGTTGATGTGGAGCCGCAGCCAGCGGGGCCGGCTGCCGCCGCGGCAGGCAGCCCAGCGCAGCTGCAGGATGTTGTGGCGGTGCTGCGCTCCCGCGGGCTGCTACAGGACATCACTTCGCCAGAGATGGGTCCTGTCAGCACCCAGGAGCAGCTGCTGGCATACTGCGGGTTCGACCCAACCGCAGAGAGCCTGCACCTTGGCAACCTGCTCGGCATTCTAGTGCTGGCTTGGTTCCAGCGGTGCGGCCACGTGCCAGTGGCGCTGCTGGGAGGAGCCACCGGCCGCGTGGGAGACCCCTCAGGTGCGCAGCTGTGCAGAAGGGGGCGAGCAAGCGGCAGCTGTGCCTGCTGCCCCCGCTGTGGTCGGGCGGCATGCTGGCAGCAGGCTGGCTGGCAATAACACCCATCGCCAGCCCATTCCAGCTCCAGATGGCGGACACGTGCCAACGACGCCTGATCTTGCCGCACCCAACTTGCTGCAGGCAAGAGCGCGGAGCGGCCGGTGCTAAGTGAGGACACCATCGAGCGAAACGTGCGGGGCATCGAGCACACGCTGCGCGCGCTGCTGGCGCCGCCGCCCGGCAGGTATGCGGCAGGTGTATGTGGGAGCATATGGCTGACGTACATGCCGCTGCTTGGCCTCGCCTTGTGTCCGACGCGGCTTTGTTCAGACTGCGTTGTGTTGCACCGCATCGCCCGCCCTGCACACTGCTGTCTGCTTCCTCTGTAGCCGCCGCTGAAACACCTGGTTTCTGTCCCAGTTGCGAACACCACTTCTGCATCCCACCTTCGGTTCCCCTTGCAGCAACCTGCCGGAGCCGCTGGTGCTCAACAACCTGGACTGGTTTGTCCCAAGTCAGCAAGTACACAGCTGTCCTGCCTTCCATCTTCGTTCACCCTTGCAGCAACCTGCCGGAGCCGCTGGTGCTCAATAACTTGGACTGGTTTGGAGGCATGGGGCTGCTCACCTTCCTGCGAGACATCGGTGCGTGCTGTTGCCTGTCACCTGGCCGTGTAAAGCGTAGCTGCACCCATGGGCAGCCACGTATTGTGCGGCGCCAGCCAGCGGCAGAAGGGCGTTGTTTCCATTTCTCGACCTTGCTCTTGCCGACGATGAACCACTTGATTTCGCTGATGTGGCTGATGAACTTGTGTTCTCCGACGTAGCGGTTGTACTTGCGTTTGTGCTCTCCCTCTTCTCGCAGGCAAGTACACGCGTGTGGGCACCATGCCGGCCAAGGAGAGCACGCTTCTCCAACTCCCCTTGTAACTGCCAACCATCCAACTGCATCCCATCCTTCTGTCCCCTCGCTTGCAGGCAAGTACGCGCGCGTGGGCACGATGCTGGCCAAGGAGAGCGTGCGCAAGCGCATGGAGAGCGAGCAGGGCATCAGCTACACCGAGTTCACGTACCAGCTGCTGCAGGCGAGTTGTTGGCCCCTTACTAAGACAGGGTGTTTGTTGACAGAATACCGGCTGCCTAACAGTGCTCCTAGGCGGGTGTTGACCTGAGCTGCAGGTGTATGGCTGCGTTGCAGAAGGCTGGCATCCCATCGATCGAGCACAAGCAGCAGTGGTTGTTGCGTCTGCACACACCATTCATGCACTCAAGCTCAAAACCCCTGCCATCACCCATCCACAGGGCTACGATTTCGTGCACATGCGGCGGCAGTACGGCGTGAAGGTGCAGGTGGGCGGCAGCGACCAGTGGGGCAACATCCTGGCCGGTACCGACCTCATGCGCCGCATGCTGGGCCTGCCGGAGGACGCAGCAGGCACAGCAGGCACAGCAGCGGGCACAGCAGCGGGCACAGCAGCAGACGCGGCCAGCAGCGGCCAGGCGGCGGCCGAGCCGGCGGCAGCGGCGAGCGGCGGCGGCGATGGCGTGGCGGCGGCGGCTTCGGAGCAAGGCTTTGGGCT
>JADXDR010000139.1:72664-82766 GCA_025026875.1 Chlorella ohadii
GGGCTGCAGCAGGCCATCAAGGACACCGAGACGCTGGCCCGGGCGCGGGTGCGTGCAGCCACCGGGGGCGGTAGAACTGGCTGCTGTCTGCGGCATTACTTGCTCCTGGGACCACCTTGGTCCCATGTTGTGGATCGAAGCCGCAGCAGGCACGCCACTGGGAACCGGCCAGCTGGCGCATGGCCACAAATCTGCTCCTCCAGGTGCATGATAAGCGGCTCGTAATAAGACCCTCTGACTGAACACCCCTGTGCCGCAGCCACCAAGCTGGATGCGGATTCGCTGGAGGCCATTGCCGGCGATGCACCGTCCGCCATCCTGCCACGCGACCAGCTGGTGTGTGCTTGCTCACCAGGATCAAAGAGCGCTGGCGCTGCATGGAAGTCATGTACCTTCACCTGCAAAGGAAGTGCATATGCATGCACATCTCTGCTCGTTCAACCTGCTGGTATTGATTGACCACGACTGCTAGGCACGGGTCTKAWSMMCTGTRTGCCTTGCTGAGGAACTCTTCGCCTTGCTCTGCCCTTGTCTCAGGTTGGTGCCTTCCTGGCGGACGTCATGGTGGCGGTTGGCATGCAGCCCAGCAAGGGCGCAGTGCGCCGCATGATCAAGGTAGGCAGCAGTTGGTTTTGTCCATGTGTTCTGGCCTGAGCAATGCAGCTGATGGGCCTTGCTGGCAAGGGCGCAGTGCGCCGCATGATCAAGGTGGGCAGCAGTTGTGCGGCGTCCCTTTGCTGCCTAGCCTAGGACCACGTCGAGCAGCCGAGGATTGACCGTTGTTGAATGTGCTGCTGCATGTGCCACCAACACATGAAGACCGTTTCCTTGCTCCGCATTGCAGGGCGGCGGCGTGCGCGTGAACANCGAAAAGGTGGACGACGAGCTGCACGTGCTGCAGNAGGGGGACCTCATCGACGGCCGCCTCGTGCTGATTGCTGCGGGCAAGAAGAACAAGATGCTCGTGCGCGTGGCGTGAGCGCTGCGCTGCGCTGCGCTGTGCTGTGCTGTGCTGCGGGCAAGAAGAACAAGATGCTCGTGCGCATGGCATGAGCGCTGCGCTGCGCTGCGCCGTGCTGTGCTAGCATGAGAGCCCAGCCGCGGCTGATGGCAAGCTTGTGCCRGCTGGCCAAGCTGCCTTTGCTTCAGTGGCGGCGGGCAAGAGAAACAGGACATGACAAGCAACAATGCACTGCCTCTGCTGCCAATGCTCCCACCGATCTGAATTCACCACTGGCATTGCTTTGTTCAGCTGTAAACACTCTTGCAAGATGCAACTCAACAGTTATCAGTCGCTAGGGCAGGGCTGCACCCGCAAAAGCAAGCATAGCAGCCAGAGCTTGCGCCGCCCTTTAAAATGCGCTGCCAATGCTCAGCGCACATAGCGTGACAGCACGATTTCTGACAGCTCCGCTTGGCCGCTGGGCAGGCCGGCGTTCCAGGGGTCTGGCTGGCCCAGCGCTGCCTTCTCGAGCTCCTCGAACCCCACCTTGCCAGCCGTGATGTCCCTGCAAGAGGGCAGGGGTGTGGTGGGGGGAAGGGTCAAGGCAAGAGTACTGTAGCCAGGCAGCAGGTGCCTGCTGGCCCTCTGTCGGCTCAATACCCGGTATGGTGCAGGGCACATGCTTTTCATCATCAAAACCGCACCTGCCCAGCTGGCTGTCGCTCCAGGATGAGTAGCGCTGGCGCCGCATGCCGTCCAGCAGCCCGTCTTGCACCAACTTGGCGGCGTTGCGCAGGCCCCTGGCCATCGCATCCATGCCGCTGCAGCAAAGAAGTTTGGAGGTGAGCGGTAGGCCGTAGGGTCACACCAGCGCCCGCTTTCACAGTAGGGCTGCCCAGTGGCTTGCTGTGCACAGCAAATTTGCAACCCAGCAAGTCAAGCGTGTGCAACAAGCAGTAAGCAGGCAGTGGCACCTGATGTGTGCGTAGAAGACGTCCTTGAGGTCGGTCGACTCGCGCCGCAGCTTGGCATCAAAGTTCAAGCCTCCTGCGCGTAGCCCAAAAGGTCGATTAGTACAGTCAGGCATTGATTGCTCGCACAACACACACGACACAGCCCGCAGCACACACCCCGCCGGCATCCCTGAAGGGCTGCCGCATTTGAGCGGCGCAGACTGGCTGCCACACCTGGGCTACTTTGACCGTGAACCACAGCACAGCACAGCATAGCCCTGATGGGGTGCCACACACACCATTGGGGAGAGCCGCCGCACCTGAGGCGATGCCGCCGTGGCGCAGCAGCGTCCACCAGATGAGGGTGGTCTCGCGCTCGTCGGTCATGAACTGGTCGGTGTCCCACCCCGTCTGCGTTGCAAGTGAAAGGAAGTCGTGCAGCTCAGACCTGTCATGATTTGTGTGGCGGAACTGCTCCCTTTGTGGGATCCAAACAGTTGCCCGAACGGCGCAACAAGAAGCTGCCCTGCCTGGCAGCTGCACAGTGAACACTGCGTGAAAAATACGCAAAATTTGCTCAGGGCACCTGAGGGTCGCCTGTGTTGGCGTCCAGGCTGCCCAGTGCGCCATAGGCTGCCGCCGTCTCCAGCTCATGCATGCAGCTGTGCCCCGCCAGCGTGGCATGATTGCACTCGATGTTCAGCTGCAGCAGTGGGTAATGGTGCACCGGCTTTGTTGAAGGCTCTACTGGAAGCCGCCTTCCATAAGGAACGTCGCACAGGCGCAGAAAGGCAGGGGACTGTGACGTTGTGTGGTCATTTCAAGGGGTTGTTCATGAGCGCAGCATCGCATAAAGCACAGTGCACACCTTGTAGTCTTTGTCCAGGCCGTGCTTCAGCAGGAATGCGATGGTTGTTGCTGCGTCGTAGTCGTACTGGTGCTTGGTGGGCTCCTAACAAGATGGGTTGAATGGGGGTCGGGGTTGGAAGCCTTGGGTTTGTCTGCCATGCAATCCGTGTGGACCATGCGCGAGCAGGCAAGAGGGCAGAGGCGCCTAGCGCGCGGCTGCGGCCAGGTCTCCAGCAGCAGCAGCAACCGTTCAAACCATGTGAACAGTGGAAGCCAACCCTGACTACGTAAGACGCTGGCCAGCGCTTGCCTGTGTCTTCGGCTCCAGCAGAAGCTGCATTTCCAACAATTTAAGCACCTTGATCAAATCATCTTACCTGCGGCTTCGGCTCCAGCAGCAGCTGGCCCTGGAACTTGAGGCGCCGCTTGTAGGCGGCAGCCATGCGCAGGAAGCGAGCCATGTTGCCCTGCGCATGTGGGTCCATGCACAGGAGAGAGATTGCAGGGCGCGCACCAGGCAACGCCTCATCATGCACACGCCCAGGGCAGGGCAGGGGCGGCAGCGGCCATCAAGGTTGGCAGTGGACGCAGGCTGTAGAGCCTTCGGAGGAAGCAAGCTGCTGGCATGCGAGTAGCCCGCACGGCTCGGTCATACCTGCTCCAGCGCCAGGTCTGTGTTCAGCAGAGTGCTGTAGCCCTCTCGGCCTGCGCAAGGCATGGCAGCAAACATACCAACACTTCAACAGCACAGCAGCATGTCACCAGGCATGGTAGCTCTGCTCTGCGCACTTGCCCAAGCGTGCCCCTGCAGCACTGTCGCAACTCCGCGCGAGCTAAACGCAGCTGCATGCAGTACCTTGCACGGCGGTACCGGCGCGCACCTCCCCAGAACACATATCCTTCGCCGCCCAGCTCTTTGGTGACCTCCATTGCCTTCTTGACTTGGGCCGCGGCGTAGGCAAACACGCTGGCATTGGGGCCTGCGGGCGGCGGCAGAGTGTTGGTAGTGGTATGGGACTGGGTTGAGGCGAGCTGGGCAGGGCAGGCACAAAGCGAGCGCAGCAATGCGCGGCCAGCATGATGGCAGGATGTTCCAGCAATGTATTGCCAGTAGCTGCATTTGCTTGTGCCACTCCAGCATACCGCCATGCCACCTTGCCGCTGCACCCCCTTACTGGTGGCTGCTCCATGCAGGTAGCGGGGGTGCTTGAACAGCTGCGCTGTGCCCCACAGCACGCGCTTGCCGCTAGAGCCTTGCAGCTCCTTTGCCAGAGCAACCACCTGGGGTTGGGCAATGTGAGTGCATCAGCTGTTGAACTAGTGGCGACGCACTACACCAGGCGTGCAAGCATGGAGGCTGAAGTCCATGGTATGCCGTGGTATGCCTTCCGCTGGGCGCGCAGTGACCATCTAGATCTGTTGCATGGCTGCCAATCACACAACTTGATTCATCAGCTGGCGTTCACCTTGTCCAGCAGAGCATTGGTCTCCGCCAGGCTGGCGCCCTCCGGTGCAATGTCCCGGTCATGGAAGCACCTGCAGGTGGGCGAATGGTTCGGATTGGTGCCTCTCCAGTTGCCCGTTGCAAATGCAGTGCCAACCGGTCAGGCATCCCTGCTGGTAACCATTCACCCCCCAGCTTGTCCAGCATTTCAAGTCTGTGGATGTCAACCACGTTGATATACATAACAGCAACGAATGCCAGTTGCAATCCTTCTCCCATTCGCACCAGTAGTCCACTCCCAGCTTGTCCAGCAGCTCGAAAAATGCCCGCATGCGCCGGAACGCCACCTCCAGCTCCCCAACTGCGGAGGCAACGAATACAC
Source organism: Chlorella ohadii (assembly GCA_025026875.1). Taxonomy (NCBI): domain Eukaryota; kingdom Viridiplantae; phylum Chlorophyta; class Trebouxiophyceae; order Chlorellales; family Chlorellaceae; genus Chlorella; species Chlorella ohadii. Next base: position 77,236 of record JADXDR010000139.1, read on the forward strand.
GAGCAACGGCAGAGGTGAATCCCTGCTCGGAATGGCTGGCGCCAAGGCAGCGTGTGCAGCGGCCAGCAGCTGCGGCGTGATTGTGCAGCCATCAAGTGCAGGTGCTCACTTGCCTGCCTGCTGCGCTTCCAGGACCGCCCACCCCTCTGGAGCAACGCATCCCGCCAGATTAGACCGCCCACCCACCCTCTACCACATGTGCATCTGGATCGCCCACCCGGCCACCCTCTCCAGCGCCTGCCTCCAGGCTGAGCCGGCTGTACTGTCAGGCAATCCTCATAGCGCCGCCCACCCACCCTCTGCAGCGTCTGCCTCCCAGGGCCTGCTCTGAGTGGGCGAGCCAAACATGTCAGACCCGTCCGCCCGCATTGTGTGCCAGAAGGCCAGCGAGAAACGCAGCCTGCGGTCAAGGGAGGCGTATAGGGGGCTGGAGCTCAGCTGTTAGACTGGACTAGATTACAGGCTAGACTAGGATAGGTGGGGCAGAGTGGGTATCACGTGTGCCAAACCGCCAGCGAGAAGCGCAGCCTGCGGTTGGGAGCGGAAGCCGGTTGCAGCAGGGTATTGTGTGTAAAGGTTCACTGCCCTACGCTCATTCACTCAGGGAGACACAGCACGTACACATCGCACTGCAGGTCAGGCAGGCGGAACCGCTATCCCCAGCCGCCCAGCTGAGCGGGGTCGCCCAACCCCTCCCAACCGCTCACCACTCCCGCATCGGCTTCCCCAGAATCTCTCCACTCGCATTTCAGCAGCAAAAAAGGCCAGCCAGGCTAGCAGAACCGCCCGTCCCTTCCAACCGCGCACCACTCGCGCATCGGCTTGCCCAGGATCTCTTCACTCGCATTGTAGTAGCGGAAGGCCAGCGGGTTGGTGCTGTCCGGGCCCTCGTACCGGATCTTTGGTATTCCAGGAAAAAACTCGCCTGCACAAGGCAGGCGGCAGCTGGTGGTGCACATCATTGGAAGGGAGGCTGGAGGGCGGCAGGCGCGGCAGGCAGCGCCGATCGGGCATGCCATGCAGGGAAGAGTGTGGCTGTCACTTGCACGTGTCTAGTACATCTCCTGCCCTTCCTATCGGAGCTTCAATCCGTGATGCACACACCTTGGCCCCAGGCGCCGCGCTGGCCAGGTGCGCCTTCGGCGGTGGTGCAGGTATGCGGCGGTGCCGCCGCTGCCGCGACCGTCAGAGCCAGCGCCGCTGCAATCGCCGTGCATGCCGGGGCTCTCAGACGCATGCTCGCTTACGTGGGGCCAGCCGCAGCACCGGGAGAGGTGCAGGGGGAAGGCAAGAACCCTGGTTGCAGTCGAGAGCCAAAACTCAGTCCTGACAGCTTTCAAGCATTCGGATCGGCCGTTTAGGTGTCGGCAGGGCGCGATCGCATTGCAAACTTGCTGTGCATCCCACGGCGAAGCTGACTTGGCGGCCCAGAGCCCTGGTCGTCTTGCAAGTGCGCGCATCGTCTACCGAACGGCGATCGATGCGTGCAGCAGCGGCCTGGGGAGTCAGGGCGCTCTCTGCCGCCTCGCTCCGCCCCTGCCCTCGGTCCAGTGCCATCCCCGCTGCTGCATTCCGTGCTGCAAGAACAGCGCAGATCGCCGCCGATCGCATCACCCCATCCAGCAGCAGAGGTGCAGCACCCAGTGGCGCTCGCACCGTCGCTGCCGCCGCCGCAGTGGTTAGCCCTGCAATGCCTACGCCCCGCCGCACGTGGGCGGAGCACAGCTCTCAGGTGACGATCACAAGTTTGCTTGTTCTCCTGTGGGTCCTGGTAAAATGCCTCTGCTGCAGTCTGGCTGCTGCCGGTTCCCCATCGGCTGCAGTCCCACACGTGTCATGTTGTGCCCTCTGTCCCACTGCCGCAGTCCAACCCCAAGGAAGCGCAAGTCACGCACTCCGACATTGAGCTGGATGTGGATTTTGACACGCACGTGCTGAACGGCCATGTGGAGGTGGGTGCTGCCGGCTGCAGGCAGTTTCACTGGCTGCGCTGGAGCTGGGTGTTGGGGCTGTGTTGCAACGGTGGGCACTCTTGGATGAATTTCTGCCACAGGCTGCTGAGCCGCAGTGCACCGCTGACCAGAGTGCCAACCCATTGCTGCCCCGCCTGCGCACCCATCTGCTGCAGCACACGGTGGCAGTGAAGGCAGACGGCGTGCAGCAGCTGCAGCTGGACACGCGAGAGGTGTCGGTTGGCGGCGTGACCGTCAACGGCCAGCGTGAGTCGCCGAGGCAACACGGTGCAGACTTGCGTGGCTGATGTTGTTGCAATATTGGGCAGCATCGCGTGGCATGCGACAGCCGCAGTGTTACGGATCACTCCTTGGTTTTGCCTGCTGCACAATGCGTAAAGTGCACACCTGCTTCCTGTGCCACCGCTGCCTGCATCCGAGCCAGATCGACCTGACGTTTCTGGGTGAGCATCTCCCTCTGCATTCCCCACAGCCGCCGAGTCCTCGCTGGGCGAGCCACACCCCGCTCTAGGCAGCCGGCTGACGGTGCAGCTGCCAGCAGGCCTGAAAGCAGGGGACACAGTGAAGGCACGTTCCTGCTGGCTGCACCTGTGGATTCGCCCGATCTGCACTGACAACATAGCGTTGCCCACTGGACAAAGCATTTGTCGCCACTATTCCGCCCACTGTTAGCAGCTGGCAACCTCAGCCGTGTTGCTATTGTGACCATGCAATGCAGCGTGGCACGAATCTCTGGCGCCCAACAGCAGCCTCCATGCATCCAGCTGACCCCCCATCATCCTCGCTGGCCACCCTTTGCAGGTCGGCATTGAGTTTGCGGCGTCTCCCCAGGCCTCGGCGGTGCAGTGGCTGCCCCCTGAGCAGACTGCGGGGAAGCGGCATCCGTATCTGTTTACGCAGTGCCAGGCCATCCATGCACGGTGCGCTGGTTTGGGGTGCATGAGGTGGCGTGGCTTGCCTTGTTGCGCTGCTGCAATCGGGCGACTGTTGCGCAGCACCGCAGCACAGTAACTTGTGCTGCCGCATAGAGCAGTCGGTTGTGCTGCTGGCTCGCCCGCCAGCAACCAGCTTGCTGCCTCCCCGCCCCTGCCGCAGCTCCATCCTGCCCTGCCAGGACAGCCCCGGCAGCAAGTTCACGTACACTGCAGCAGTGAGCACCTTGCTGCAATCGCAGGCTGCGGCTGTAGTTTGCTCGTTGCCACACGTTCATAGCTTGTTCAGCTCCCTGTCCCCACAATCATCAAGCACAGACATCGCAACCGCTGCCCTGGAACACTGCCAACTGGTCCTGTGCATTCGCTGCAATGCTGCCACGGGCCCCACGTCCTGCCGCAGGTGCGGGTGCCCAATGAGCTTCGGGCGCTGATGAGCGCTGTGCCCGAGGACGCTGGAGCGGCAGGTCGGTAGATTGCTTGTTGGAAAGCTCAAGGGTTCGTGGAAACAGCAAGGGCACAGCGCTGGCGACCTGCCATCGATTAACACACCTGCCTTGCTGCGCGCAACGATGCACTTGCACTGTATTGGATTGCCCGCAGGCGGAGACGGCGAGCTGCCACGTGCCAAACAGAAGCAGCGGCCGGGCAGCAAGGTGTACCGCTTCAAGTGAGCTAATGAAGTCTGTTGTGCCTGCGCCTTGGTGTAAGTGCCTGTTAGGCAGCAAGGTGTACCGCTTCACGTGAGCACAAGCCCGCTGTGTCGGCCGCTCTGCTTTATGCGTGCTGTGCTGTTTGCCCTCACCTTTGCGGGCTGCCCATGGCCTGAGCGTGTACCTGTATGACAGGTGCACAGGTTCCTGGGGAAGCTTGACTTGACTTGACTTACAAAGCGGTTTCGGAGCCAGCCAGGCTCATCCTACGCATATTGGCGGCGTAAAATGAGGCAGTCGTGGATGAGGCACCCGTGCTCTGGCAAGGCCTTGTGAGCCCGCTCCCAGCCAGCTGACCATACCACACCCACCAACCCAGCTCCTTGCCTTCCCCCTTTTCTCCCCCCTTGCAGGCAGGCCGTGCCCATCCCCTCTTACCTGCTGGCGCTGGCGGTTGGAAACCTGGAGAGCCGGCCGCTGGGGCCGATCAGCGCGGTGTGGAGCGAGCCAGAGATGGTGGAGGCGGGGGCCCACGAGTTTGCAGGTGCGGAGAGGCTTTGTGTCTGCTTGGCAAATTGGGCACCCTGGCCATGCTATGCTGTTGGGGACACGCACCTGCACTTCCTGCGATTCCCAGTGTGGCTCGCCGATCACTGTTGCGCATCAAGCTGGTGTCGCTGCCTGTCTTTTCAACCTTGGCATGCAGAGACCGCCAAGTTCCTGGAGACTGCGGAAGAGATTGCTGGCCCCTATGTCTGGTGAGCTTGCCAAGTGCCAGCACCTTTTGTCCGTGCCGAGCACAGCAAAGCACTGCAGGCTGGCAACAGCTGTCCATCTGGTGCGCACAATACGCCCTCGACCGGCCGGCCTCAACAGATCTGAGCCTCCCTGCCTCCCCTGCAGGGGCCGCTACGACCTGCTGCTGCTGCCTCCCTCCTTCCCCTGTGAGATTTTGCAAAGCTGCTAGCTTGTGCACATGATCGCTTGCCCTGCCTCGTCTTTGCAAACCCCGCCCAACTGGGTGGTTGCCGCTGACTCACATGCACTGCATCAAGTGTGCATGTTCTACCCCATGCCCTTGCAGACGGCGGCATGGAAAACCCCTGCCTCACCTTTGTGACGCCCACACACTGTGCTACATCCTCGCCAGTGATATGTGAACATCTCTCCAAACGCTCCAAACGCTTGCAGACGGCGGCATGGAGAACCCCTGCCTCACCTTTGTGACGCCCACGCTGCTGGCGGGCGACCGCTCGCTGGCAAACGTGGTGGCCCACGAAATTGCTCACAGCTGGACGGGCAACCTGGTGACCAACTCCAGCTGGGAGTCGTTCTGGTGAGCTGGGGGCCAGCCCCAATCGCATCAGACCGGGCGGTAGCTGCGTTTGAAGAGGGCGAGCCGACCATGCTGTCCTCCTGAAAGATCACTTGTTCAACCGATTGGTCAATTTTGATCGATTTGAATCGATTTGCCACTCCTTCGCAGGCTGAACGAGGGCTTCACTGTGTTTCTGGAGCGCAAGATCCTGGGCCGCCTGTACGGCGAGCAGGTTAGTGGACGGCTGCGAAGGGGCCTGCATTAGATTGGATGGGACGCACATGGGACGCACGATTCATGCTGCTGTTTTTGGCTGGCAGGAACTGTGCTGCGCAAACGGCAGCATGCATGCCTGTGCCAGGGTGCTCCCTGCTTGCGCTGCGACAGATGCATTGCATAGTTTGCCGCAGCTGCTGTGCCACACTGCGCTGCGACAGCTGCTTCGCTGCGCCCTGCAACCGCCGTACTGCTTCGTGCTGCAACACACAACAGATGTACAGCTTCCANGGCCTCGCTGGGCTGGCTGGACCTGCAAGACGCGGTGAAGAAGGAGTTTGGAGAGACGCACAAGTACACCGCGCTCGTGCCCGACCTCTCGGGTGGGTGCTTAAAATGACAAAAGATGTACTGACTGGTTGCCTTCCTGCCCTCCCCC
>JADXDR010000139.1:82783-111752 GCA_025026875.1 Chlorella ohadii
TCCTCCCTCCCTCTCCCCTCCTCCCCTCCTCTCCACCCGACTCCCCTCGACACCACACTATGGTACCGCCGCTGCGTACTGCAGCGGTACCAGTTCCAGGCGGCGCAGGGCTGGCTCAAGCTGCAGGACACGGTCCGGAAGCAGTTTGGCGAGGACCACCCATTCACCTGCCTCGTCCCCGACCTCTCAGGTCGCCCCTCGCTTACGCTGCATTGCCAGAACTCATGTTGCATTGCCAGACAGCGACATTGTCATTGCAAGCAGCCTGCCAGTGTTGGCCGCTCTGTGCCCAGCTGTGCGTTGTCCAGCTTTGCCCGGTCATGTCTTTGGCAAATAGGCTGCTAAGATATGGCCAGGCAGAGCTGGACAACGAACAGCTGGACACAGCGCGGCCAATGCTTGCTTAGGCGCTGCCTAAATTCCTGCTCCGCCGCTGCCGCGGCCATCTTTGCGGTGCCGCTGCTTCAGCAAGTGCATGTTTCATTACCAGAGTGTGCTGCTGCAGTGCACACCCTTACATGCCCATGTACTTGGCATTTGTCTTGCCACCCGTGTGCATTGATCTTGCAACCAGTGCGTATTTCTTCTCGCCCGCTGCTGCAGGTGGCGTGGACCCCGATGACGCTTTTTCGAGCATTCCTTACGAGCGCGGTTTCGCATTCATCCACTACTTACAAGTGAGTCTAGCTTGTAGCCGATACACTCTCCTCCAAAACCTGTTTGGATGTACACTGTTTGTTTGCCCGCATTCACCACCTCAAGCCAGCCTCGACCATACGATTGCTCATGCAATATGCGGCACACGAGCTGGTGGACGGCAGTGCAGTGTTCAAGCCCGCCTCAATAAGGCCTACCTTGCTGGGCATGCACGGTTTACGTCCCTCACACACAATTTTGCTGGCTCACGCGCAGGAGCTGGTGGGAGGCAGCGCCGTGTTTGAGCCGTTCTTCAAGGCGTACATCCAGCGGTTCAAGGACACGCCCCTCAACAGCGACGACTTCAAGGTGCGCATTGCTGATTGGTTGGAGGCATTGGCAGCTGGTTAGCATAGCAATAATACATCCCTAAATCACTGAACGTTAAACTCAAAGTTGATTCGTTAACATTTTTCCATGCAGGCCTTCTTCTGCGACTACTTCAAGGACAACGCAGCCATCCAGCAGGTCGACTGGGACACCTGGTACTACGCCCCTGGTAAGGTTATAATGCCCCTGGTAAGGGCATGGAGCAGCTTGGGCCTTGGACTGATCAGTCGCATACGCAGCTTGCTTGTGGTGTGCAGCGCTGCCGTTTGCTGCCAGCTGCCGACCATGACCCGGCCAGCTGTTGCCACTGCTTGGGCCGCCTGCCACGTGCCGCCAATGGTCCACCTGCAGGCATGCCGCCTGACCAAACCTACTGCATTCGCCCCAATTCATCACTTGCAGGCATGCCTCCCGTGACCAACCAGTACGACGAGAGCCTGGGCAAGCAGGCGTACGAGCTGGCCAAAAAGTGCGGGGCAGCAGTGCTGGGATCGCGGTCTTGGGTGCTGCAAGTGATGTCGAAAAGCGGAATGGCGTGGGTGGAGGGCATAAAGTGTGCCGAGGCTGCATGCAAGTGCAGTTGCTTGTGCGCGTCCGGCCGCATTTCGCAGATCAGCCTGCAGTTGCGGTATCATTCACCTTGCACTTCACTCTTCAAAATGTTTCCTTCCCTTTCAATCCTCAGGTGGCACACCTCAGATGTGATGGGCATTGGCAGCAACGGCCCCGCAGAGGCTTCTGCTGACGACCTGAAGGATTGGAGCTCTACTCAGGTGTGTAAATCTACGCTTGCTGCGGAGAAGCACACCAAAGGGACCTGCTCAATGCCAAACAATTCGAGAAGCCGAAGATAGACGTGTTCACTACACGGTTGCTTACTCCTGCTACACAGATTGTGGCCTTCTTAGACAAGCTTGCGGAGCTGCGTGCGCTGCAACCACTGCACCCCTCGGTCACCCGCAAGTGAGCTTCAAATCCTGCCTGCTAGCTCGACCACTCGCGTCATGGGTTGCCTGCCTGCCTGTTGAGCCCTGTTGCCCAGACCGGATCGGACTCTGCTGTGGGCGTGCTGGGAGGACGTATGCTTGGCCACCCGTCAAAGACACGCAGCCTACTTGCACGCAGCCTGGCTGCTCACGCTTTCCACAAGCAACCAATCGACTAATCAACGCAGGATGAATGAGCTGTACCAGCTGGACGGGCGCACCAACAGCGAGATCCGCTCCTCCTGGCTGCTGCTGTGCATCAACGCGGGTGCGCATTTAATGCAGCGTGGAAATGCAGCATGCAGGCCTGGCTGCTGCTCCACGGCATTGCGAGTGTGGGTCCTTAGGTCTGCTCAGCTGTACCGAACAGCTGGTATCGCAGAGCGACGTGCTGCTGCAGCGGCTGAGCTGGAAGGTGTGTGCAAGGCGGCCCCCAAGTAGCACAGCCGCCCGCCTGCCCCTTAGATCTAGGTGCTGAATGCTGTAATTGTTGCTGGCATCCATCCTCTGTGTCCAGGTGATGAGGCGGTTCTGCCGGTGGTGAAGGACTTCCTCACCACCCAAGGCCGCATGAAGTGAGGCAGCAGAGCGGGAGTGGCGCATGTGCCGTTGCGGTTGCGCCGCCATGCATGGCGGCAGGGGCAAGGCCATGGTCCATGCATGGCGGCAGCGGTTCGGCAGCAACACGTGCATGCGATTCGCGCAAGTATGCCGCCGAGTGTTTACCCTGCACCCTGGCTTTTCCACACACAGGTTCCTGCGCCCGCTCTACCGCGCGCTGTACAACAGCAAGAGCGCGGCGGCTAAGCAGCTGGTGGGTCTGGCAGACTAGTGGCAGTATTGGGAGGCCAAAGTAGCAGCGGGGTCTGGGAAATGCAGTATCTACGTCAGCTGTTATTTCAGCGAGGTTTGTGTGCTGCCTCCCACTACTTCAAGGTGAGATGCACAGCGTCTGCTCTCTGCATGTTGGCGCCGCAAGGCCACGCTCCTGAGCAGCTGCTCACAACCGGCCGCCCATGTGCGCCATCCAACCTGGCAGGCACTGGACACTTACCAGGAGCACAAACAGAGCTACCACCCCATTGCATCCAAGATGGTGGCCGTGGACCTCAAGCTTTCCAAGCCCAGCGACTGAGCGGCAGCAGCAGCTGGGCAGCAGCGGCTGGGCAGCAGTGCAAGTGGAGTGGGGCGAGAGCGGCCACAGTGCGACCTTGCACAGATGGACGGCCTGCCGGAGCACAGAGTCCACAATTTGGGATGTGTGTTGCTGCACTGTACATTGCCATTCCTTGTAACTGCGGCAATATTCATCGGGTCGCACATGTGCGGCGGCGGCGAGTGCGCTGCGGGCGGGGCCGGCACAGCGCCCAGCAGGCTGCTGGCCATCCACCGCCGATCGCCTTCTCTGCAAACACGCGGTATCATGCAGGCCACGGCGCGGTGCTCGATCGCGGCTTCTGCAAGCGGCTCGGCCCGGCGGCCGGCGGCCCAGCGGCCGCTGGCTGCTGTGCGGCCGCTGCGGGCCGGTGCAGCCTGCAGTCGACGAGAGGCAGCTGTCTGGCGGCGGCAAGCAGGTGCATTGATGCGGCCAGCGGCGGCCGCGCTGCCGCCATCCCGCCTCGCCCGCCTGCGCCTGCTGCACCGGCCTTTGCGCGTTTGCGTAAACTTCCCCCAAAGCGGACACCACTCGCCGAACACGCTCTGCTATATTGAGGCCGCATATGCCGTCTTGTTGCTGCAGAGCCCGAAGGCGCGGCGCCCGCACAGGCAGCCGACAGCAGCAGCAGCAGCGCCGCCGCCGCCGCCGCGGATGAGACGACATTCTACGAGGGCAGGTGCGCTTTCCTATGCACGTGACACTGCTCCCATTGCGGCGTACTACCTCATCTTCTCGCCTGGAGCCCTTTCCCGGATGCTAAACACCACAGTCGCTTCGCTTGTTGCCCCCGCAGCAGCGCCCCCGCTGAGCTGGCGCTCTCGCTGCTGTGCAAATGGGTCCAGCTTTCCAACGACATCTGTCTCTCCATTCTTGCCTCACTTCCCTGCAGCGGCGCCCCTGCTGAGCTGGCGCTCTCGCTGCTGCTGGGCGTGTTCGTCATCACCCTGCCCCTCACCATTGCCTCTGTTGGCCGGCGGTGAGGCAGGGGCTGCGGGCACAGCCGGGCTGGGCAGCTGTCGAGCATGGCAGCGGCCATGGGAGGTGGTGATGGTTGTGGTTGTGGTAATGGGTGGTTGTGGTGGCATCAAAGTGATGCCCGGCCGCCTGCACACAGCCGCTGCTGCTCGTTCTGCCGGCGCCGGGGCCCCTGCTTCCTTCCACGACCCCCCAGCATTTATTGCTGCCGTCGCCTGGGCCCCTGCTTCCCTTCAGTACCCCCCAGCATTTGTGTGCTACATTCCCTGCCTCTTGCAGGCTGTGGATCAAGTATAAGTTTACAAACAAGCGGCTGATTGTGACGACCAACAGCCCGATTCTGAAGCGGGAGGTGCAGGCGAGCACGGGGCTGCGCCGCAAAAGCTTGGGAAAGAGACACCCGCCCAGGCTACTGCGTGCTGCGATGCACTGAGAAGGCTTGCCGGCCATGCTCGCTGCCGCTGTGCGCCCATCAAATCTGAGTTTCCATGCCTCGCGGCTTGCCTGGTTAGATCAAGGAGTTTCAGTCGGATCGCTGACCTGCTTCATTTCCTCACCATGTTTTGCAGGTCAGCTATGATCAGATCAAGGAGATCCGGTCGGCACCCCGCGCCTTTGGCCTCTGGGGCGGTGAGTGATCCCCTTTACTGCCTTGGCATGTGTGGACTTGCTGCCAGGTCCCTGCCTGAGGCTGGCTGCCTTACAACGACCCACGCAAGCAGGTCAAATTCGCATGTGTGCTACTCGCCCTGCAGACATGGCGATGTTCCTGAAGGACGGCTCCCGCCTGCAGCTGNTTTTTTCCCTCCCTCTGCAGCACTCTAACTTCCACTACATATCCGTACATTTGGCGCCCCTGTTGCAGACATGGTGGTGTTCCTCAAAGACGGCTCCCGCCTGGAGTTGGCGGGGCTCGAGCGCTTCCAAGACATTGTCGACTATATCGAGGCCCAGCGGCGCAAGCTGTGATGCACGTTGGTGGAAACTGTGGAGAACCGGCGCTGCCAGCTGAGACCAGATTTTGCTGCCGCCATCTTGGCCGCTCGTCAGGTTCAGCAGTCACCTTGAGCTGATTGCAGCAGGTAATTTTCTCGATCGCCCTGCACCTGGCCATTTGATCTTGATTGATGTTCGATCCATGTCTATTCGTTTGACCTCCACCTATCGCCGTAATGCCTGGTTGTAACCTTGAGCTGCTGGCTGCATTACAACACTGCTTTGGCACAGGTGACACTCAAGTGGCAGCAGGCAAGCATGGCCATACAGGCAGCTTCCCCTGCTGCTGCATTAGGACGCATTGCTGCCGCCAATCTTCACATCCTTGAGCAGCCTGGCCAGCATGGCCCCCTGCCGCCGCGTCTGAAACTGCTGCTGATACACGGCTGCCTTTTCGGACGAGCCGCCGCTGCCCTCCCCTGCCTGCAACTGCTCACTGGCACCTTCAGCGTCCGCCTGGTCGCTGCCAACTTGGCTGCTGCTGGACTGCTCACCATCGGCTCCCTGCAAACCAGCATGCTGCTCCGCATCTTCCGCGCTGCTGCCTGCTGCTGCCGCCTCCGCCGGCTCTCCTGCCGCCGCTGTCCCGTCCTCTGCTGCCTGCTCTCCTGCTGCCGCCGCCACCTCTGCTGCACCCTGCGCTGCCGCCGCCGCCGCTCCTTGTGCATCATCAGCCTCGGCTGCGGCTGCCTCGGCTGCGGCTGCCTCCCCCTCTGGCAGCGGCTCCTTCCGCCGCTTCAGGAGGTAGATGTGGATGAGCGGGTGCTGGTAGTTTGGGTCCATCTTGCCGGTGGGCACCTGCAGGCACACAGCATGCACAGCACATGCGGTGAGAGCGCAGCAGGGTTGACTACTTGTGCGGCAGCTCGCCCGCTGTCTCTGTGGGGTGCAAACCCAGCCCTGCTCAGACCTGCGTGCGAACCAATCTCTGAGGTATGCTGGCAAGCGGCAATCCAGCCACAGCGCTCAGCACCCACCTTTCGGATGGTGAAGTGCCGCCCAAACTGCGCCATGAACTCATCATGCACCGTCTGCAGCAGGGGGCAGGGCACAAATCAAGTCAATCGAAAAGCCAGTATCAGTGCCTGCTCCATGTGCCGCAGGCTTCACAGCAACGCCAGGTACCATGCCAACCGATAGCAGTCTCAAGCAATGCACCGACACACGTAAACTTGCAGTGCAGCTGGGCAGCAAGCCTAGCAGTGCGTGCCTGTGAGCGGAATTCGTTGGTGATGATGGTCTGTGTGCGAGGGCCGCCCATGGCCAGCACCGTGGCCAGCAGGTGCGGCACTGCGACAGAAGACAGTTGAGGCAGGGAGCGGTGAAGCAGGCATGGAGAAGTGAAGCAGGCAGGTGGCAGCGGATCAGGCAAGACGCGTCTATCAGGCAGGCAGCATGGCTTGTGCGCCAAACCCAACGAAAGAACAACGGTGGCAGGGCTGCACGCCTGTGCTCGTGGCGATCATTGCAGCAGCGCCAACTTTCCCACGAGCGCCTCACCCGCCAGCTCAGAGTAGACGCAATCGGCTGCCAGGATGAATTCGTAGGGTGGCTGGAAATCAGCGTAGCAGCTGCGGTCCGACCAGTCGAGGGAAGCAACAGAGGTGTGGCCCACCTCGGCGGCAGCCCAGCCCGCATCACGCACTGCGACAAGGGAGGGGACGGGCAGGCGGCGGGGCAGGGTTGGGTGGTGCAGGAACAAGCCGTGCGTGGCAGCCAGCAGCACGGTCTGATCTGATCGCCCAGTTCAAGTGCACGTGTTGTCGCCAAGGCATGACAGACCATGTGCCAGCATGGCCGGCAAGCACCACAAACAGCAGCCAAGCATGGACATGTTGCACTCACGCTTGAGCGCTGCTGGCGAGACGTTTTGCTCCACGTTGCGGCGCAGCAGCGGCAGCACGTCTCCAATGTCCGTGAACACCACATCTGCTCGAGAATGAACACAGGGAGCTAGACACAATGGGTGTGCGTTCTTTGCAGGTGCGCTGAGCAGATGGACGGCGGCACCACCCTGCCCCGCATCAGCCATGAACACCCCCTGTCATTGCCAGGAAGAGGGTATTCAGCAAAAGGGCGCACCTGCCCCCAGCAGCGCCAGCGCCATGCCCGCAAGGCCCATGCCTGCACCCAGCTCCAGCGCCCGCTTGCCGCGGACCTTGGGCCGGCTGAAGTCGCCGCGCCGGCTGTTCTGCAGGCGCGGCAAGGTGCGTGGGGTGCAGCATGAGATGCCTGGCACATGTGGTGTTCATGCTACATTCAGATCGGCTTCGCGATGTGGTGTCCACGGTGGCGTAATGTCTCTCTTTGCATGCATGCACGGCAACAGCCCAGCTGGAGACATGCAGCCCATGCTGGTGACCACACCAGCATGCAATCGGCTTGAACCAATCTCTCCTTGCCTTCTCAATGTATTTGGCCAGCACGATGGATGCATCCCACACCGTGGTGCCCAGATTGGATGAGTTAGGATCTTGCGCCAGCTGGAAGTCAATGCTGCGACACAATAGGCAGCATCATGGGGGAAGTGAGGTAGAGCAGCCATGGTGCCCAACCACGCAGCGCCTGCTTGCAAGCGGCCGTAAGCACTGTAGACACGCACGGCGTACCCCATGAGTTCCTGGTCTACGGTCGTACTAAAATGCGTGTTCCATCGTTCCAACATGGTGTGTGTGGTGGCACCGAGGCCTGTGACAGCGCAGCAGGCGGCGGCGATGGGTGCAGCGGTGGCGGCGGCGATGGCGGCGGGTGGCGGCGCCCGTCGCCCMGCGGCGGCGGGGCCCTGCGCGGCGTGCATGCACTGCAATTGCGATGCGCATTATACATGCAGCGGATCAGCCTGCTGGGACCGCTGCAGCGGGCAAGCCGGCACAGAGCTGCTCACCAGGGCGCTAAGGAGGGGCGTGGCGGCCGTCTAGTGAACCTCTAGAGGCCGGATGCTTCAATGATAGCGCTGGTGCCGTTGCCGTCGGCATGCATGCCGCCACTGCCGCCGCCGCTGCCGCCGTGCCTGCTGCCGTGCAGCAGGCCGGGTGCGAATAGCACTGGATGCAACTTCCACAGTCGGCCTGTGTGCGGTGGCATGCTGCCTGACGTTACAATTTTGGAGTTCGCTTCAAGTAGGACTTCATATGCGCCCCTCGTGTGGCATTGGTCGAGCACCTGTACCGCCGCCCAACAGGGCTGCCCCATCGCAACTGAGCAGGATGTTCCCAGATATCAATTGGCCTTGCAGCACGGCGTTTGCGCTTCATGCCATGCATTCTTTAGTCTGAAGCGAGCGTAGACATGGCAGCATGCGCCGCCTTTGACTTGCGCAGGTCAACGCATGCGGGCGGTCAGCGCTCGCAACGGTGAAGCTGCATGTGCGCCCCTTCCCTCGCACCCTTCATAGCTCACCGATCTACATCGTGAGTTTTACACAATTACAGCCCTCGGTACACTCCACAGCTGCCCGCCTCGCCAGAACAGCAACTTTGGACCGCGTTTGCCGCCGCCCCTGCCCCCGCTGCCTCCCCCTAGCTGACCCTCTAGAGTCCAGCAGGCCGTGAGCGGCCGCGCACCGCCCGCAGCGCTGCTCAGCGCCGGGCGTATTGCCGCCGCCGCCGCCACCGCCGCCAGCTGCTGCTCCAGCGTCCTGTCGCTGCCCAGCCGACATGTCCCTGATCACCAAGGGCCTGGACATCCTGTCTGCACGGCTGGGCCTGAAGCGCAGCCGGCCAGCCAGCGAGGAGGCGCCGCCGCCGCACATCCGCCCCAGCGCCAGCCAGTGCACCGAGGAGCAGGCGATGCAGGAGCTGGGGCGCTGCAGCCTGCACACCGGCGGCAGCGGCAGCATGGAGAGCGCGCTCAAGCGCTCCCGCTTGGTCAAGACAGACCCTGAGGCTGGCTCCAGTGCCATCCCCGGCGCCAGCGGTCAGGTGGGTGCTGGACGTGGGCTGCCTGGGTGCTGGCAATGCCAGCACCCAACTGCCCCTGACCTCCCCTGAGCCCTCTGTCCTGCAGGCCAGCCTGCCCTTTGCTACCGCCTTTGACAACCCGCTGTTCGACAGCGACAACAGCGAGGACGAGGATGAGTTTCCGCTGATGGCCGGTGGCAGCCAGGTGGCGGGCGAGGAGAATGCCGGCTGGCTGGGCAACATAACCCTCCCCGGCGGCAGCGCCTCCCCGCCGCTGCGCCGCCTGCAGCCTCCCGGTGGGTGCGGTGCCCAGGGGCGCAGCCTGTGGCACAGCAGCCCATCGCCGCTGCTGGGCAGCAGCGGCATCAAGCCCTTTGCAGGCATACCCAGCAGCAGCGAGGTCGGCGGCACCCGTATCCTGGCTGATCTGCTGCCAGCGTTCAAGCGAGAGGTGCAAAGCCCGCTGGTGCTGTCAGCACTGTGCTCGCTAGAGCGTCAGCGCCTGCACCCACTGGGGGCGGATGACGAGGACTTCTTTGACTCGATCGAGGGCACATGCGCGGGTGCGGCGGCGAACAGGCACTTGGGGCACTGCCTGCCTGCCCGGCTTCTTGGTTGGGTGCTGGCGTTGCTTCAATGATCCAACTTTGCACATGAGCCCACCACTTCCACCTGGGTGCTGCCCGAAGCTGCGTGATGCTCTCATCCTCACATGGACGGTGCTGCTGGAATGGCTCACTCATGCATGCCTGTTGGCTGCACCCCTCCACCTTGCCCTCCCGCCACGGCAGGCCTGCTGGTGCTGTGCCGCCGCGCGCGCATCGGCTGCGAGGAGCTGTCTGCCGAGCTGCTGCTCACCCTGCTGTGGCTCATGGAGTCTTGCGAGAGCCAGTGTGAGCTGACTGACCTGGCTGGCTGGGCTGAATATAGGTATGCAACTTGCACAGTGCCTCGATCACACCAAGGTCTGCCTGCCGCCACTTTCTGCAGACCGCAACGAGCTCAGCATCTGCCTCAAGTCCTACCTGCGCTTCCACCCGGGAGCTTACTACATGCGGGAGGGGCTGCGCCGCCGCATGGTGGCGCTGCAGGCCCAGGTGCGTGTACCCTGCACATGACTCATGCTTCAGGCCCATCTGCTGAGTGCAGCCCTCTTGACCGGCCTGGATTGCATTGGCAGGCAACCAAGGCAGTCAAATCCCACTTTACTCTCATCGACGTTAAAATCGCATAGCCCACGTGTCCTGATGTCCACTGCCCTGCAGGTGCTGGGGTGCTGCGGCTGGCGGGTACTGCTGCTGGACTGCTCACCTGTCCTGGCCTCCACTGCCCTGCAGGTGCTGGAGCGCTGCGGCTGGCGTGTGCTGCTGCGGGACCGGGAGGAGCTGCGGGCGGCGATGAAGGAGCTGGAGAGCGACCGCAGGTGGGTGGGAGCTTGTGCAGCACTCAGTGGGAAAACATGGTTGCAAGGATGCACGCTATGCATTTCATTGAAAGGCAGCCTGCTTCCGATGCAGCGGCAAGGGCGAGCACTGCAGTTTGGCATGCGCACAACTCCAACTACAAGCGGAAACTGCCGTTATCATGCTGAGCAACCTGCATCTTCCCCTCTCAGTTCCAACTACCCCCGCTTCTGCCCGCCTCCCCACAGCTTCACACGGCTGTGTGACCACATTGCCGACTGCGCAGAGGACGGCGTGCTGCCGCTGGGCAGCCTGCCGCTGGCCGGCAGCCCACACTCGCCCCACGCTGCGGCAGCAGTGTCGGGCGCAGTGGCGGCAGCACAGGGATGCAGCCTGAGCGGCGAGGTGGGCATCGATGGCGAGCCGTCGCCCCTCATTTGCGCCAGCGAGGCAGCGGCTGCCGGCCTGGGCGGCGGGCACTGGGAGGGCAATGCAGGGGCGGCAGGCACAGCGGCTGGGGACGGCACCGCCCTTGGCAAGTTTGCTGCTGTGCCGCACATAGTGACCCAGGCAGCTGTGGAGGGGCTGCGGGCACGCTCCGCACTGGTGGCACGCTAGGCACGCTGCACTGCAGTTGGTTAGTGCTGCAAATCAGCGCCCAATCGCAAACCTACCCCTGTATGATGAACTTTGCACTGCAAACTGACTTTTGTCTGATATTTTGCTGCCTGCCCTGCTGTTGTGAGCTGATGCAAGTCTCAGTCACAGGAGGTTTGGTTGCAAGCGGCATGCAAGGTCAAGGCAGATTGGTAGGGGCGAGGCGCATGGCGGCAGCTGTGTCCCACTCAAGGGCATGCGGCAAGGAAGCGGATCAGCACGGCCGGCTGCCGTGCGCCATCAAGGAGCAAGTGTGGGACAGAGAAAAACCGCAAGCAAGAACCGACAGGTTAAGGAAAAGAGCAAGATACAGAGCACTTCGTGGGGGCACGGGAGGGGCTTGCATACGAGTCTGGTCGGCAAGTGGTGTTCGGCGAGCTGCTGTGCCGGCAAGGCTGGAAGATGCAGCTGGCTGTGTGACACAGGCAGTGCCGTTCACGCCAAAGGAACGACGCTTGTTCGCTCAGTAGTTGAACCTGAAGTCGGGGCGAGGCAGCACGACCTCCTCAGCACTGAGCGTGGCTGGTTGGCTGGCCCAGGTGCAGCAAGTTGCGGTTTCCCAGTTTCAGCAACAAACTCCACGACCTTGCAAGCAGTGCAGCTCACTTTTCGTTCTTGTAGATCTTGCCGCTCTCGTCGTCCAGGTAGGCGGCAGTCTTGAGGTCCAAGTGCTCGAAGCGCACGCTGCCGATCAGCCGCTCCGGCAGCTCGTCCTCCGCCTGTGCGGTAATTGAGTACGAGATAGACAACCTACAGTCGGTGCGGCTTGCACAGGAGTGCGGCAAAAGTGTGCTGCCAATCAGCCGCTCCAGCAGCTCGTCCCCCGCCTGCCAAGTACAAAGGTGCACAACAGAAGCATGTTAGCAAGTTGGTTTGCAGCAGATTGAAAGGCGAAAACGCGGATCAGCTGCGCCAATGCCTCCTCCGCCGCGTGCAGAATGGCACCCAACAGAAGCACGGGAAGCAAAAGTTGCGCCCATAAGCAGCACGCCTACGCAGCATCACTCTTTCTAGACAGCCAGCCTTCGCCTGCCCCTCTATCAGCGATGCCAGGTCCACCACCAGGCTGGTGATGGCCCCCACCCAGCTGACCACAAAAGTTCATTTACGGCAGAAACTATGTTGCACTGTTACACACCTGGCCCTCGACTAGTGGCGCCAGGTCGACCACCAGGCTGGTGATGGCTCCCACCACCAGGCTGCTCTAAAAACAGCAACTGCGCAGCAGCCCCTTTTGTGTAACTGGCCCTCACCTGGCCTTCCACCAGTGGCGCCAGGTCCACCACCAGGCTGGTGATGGCGCCCACCACCAGGCTCGTCACGCTGTTGGCCACTGTGTTGGAGGTGATGTCCACGTCCACCTCAAAGTAGTTGGAGCCTGTGCAGAAGGATAGGACGAAAGAGGCTGAAGGCTGAGTTGATCTGTCTTGCTTGCATTGTTGTTCAGGGTGCGGTGTTGGAGGTGATGTCAACGTCCCCCGAGTTGGGGCCTGAAGGGAGGGAGTAGAATTTTCGATGTGCGACGGTGAGGCAGGGCAGCTGACAAGATTGCAACACCGCTGCGTCTTTGTGGGCACCGCGGCTGGCTAACCCGTGCATGCTATAGCTTGGCAGCACCCACAGCCACTGCATCCCACCCCGGGAGCTCACCCCGGAAGTAGCGCGTGGTCAGCTTCTGCCCCAGCAGCACGGGGGTGGTGCCCACGCTCTGCTTTACGATCCAGCTGTATGACAGAAACGGCGTAGGGAGGGCAGGGGAGCAGGCAGGGGAGTGATTGGGCGTGGGTTGCCAGAGGGTCGGGGCCTCACGGAAGGTGCCGGCAAATAGCGCAGGTTTGCGCCGACTCACCCATCGCACTGTGCAACTGCACACAGCGCGAGGCCGAACAGCAGCTGCCGCGAAAGAACGCCTGTCCGAACCCCGCCCATGCATGCCCTACGCTCATGCCGCCCAACAAGCCCAGCCGGCTGTGCCCACCTGCCCTTGACGATGCGGGGGATGAGCTTGAACTTTTTGTTGCGCACCGCGTCCGCCTCGGGCCCCTCGCCCTTCATCCACCTGTGGCGGAGTAAGCAGGTGGGCACGGGGGAATTCAATCCAGCGAGGGCAGGGTGTGGTGAATGGGCAGGCGGGGCAGGGCAGGTGAGCAGCTTCCCATGTGCCGGCCACCACTCCCCGCAAGCACACAAGCCAGCAAGCTAGGATGCCTGCTCCATCCACTGATTGATTGATTGGGTGCCCCACTCACTCGCACAGGTTGGTGAAGAAGGAGCGCACCGTACCGTTCTAATCCATCCGTTCTGATACATTGCCAACATTGGCAAGTTTCGCTCAAATAAGGACCCACTCACTCGCACAGGTTGGTGAAGAAGGAGCGCACGGTGCCCTGAGGGTCCTCAGGCCACGCCGCGCACAGCGTGTCCAGGCTCTCAGTCATTGGGTTGAGCGGCGCCGTCCACACCATCGTCAGGCTGTGGGGGGTGGGGCGAGGTAGCAATGGGCAGTTGGTAGGGAGTGAACGTGTCTCTGCTCTCAGTCATGGGGTTGAGCGGCGCCGTCCACACCATCGTCAGGCTGCAAAAGTGGGAGCAAGGCAGCAATTGGTCATCGGTAAGGGGCGAAGCATGATAAACCGTGTCCAGGCTCTCAGTCATGGGGTTGAGCGGCGCCCTCCACACCATTGTGAGGCTGCGGGGGGTCGCCAGATCCACACCAGGTGTGCGCATTGGCGGGCTGCCAGCTGTCCGCTCGACGCCAGCTGGTGAACAAGACAGCAAATGGCAGTTCATGGAACAGTTTCCTCAGGGTGCTGCCACATCTGCACCCCCACCTGATGGGCGGGTTGGCAGGCACCATGAGCTGCAGGATGAACATGAAGGGGGCGGCGCAGTACCTGGGGCAGGGAGGGAATCGTCGTTCTCAACATTCGGGGTGAACACACCATGTGCCTGCCACCTCGGGGCTCCGAGGGGCGCTGCGCCGGCCAGGGACACAACGAGTGGAGTGTGTGCAGAAGCACCTACTGCCTGACCTGACAAGCTAGCTCACTTGGCGGAGGGCAGGAAACGGGCCATGTGCCACAGGCGCAACCGCCTTGACAGATGCCTTGTAATAGTTGGCAGTCACTACTCAGAATACCCCGTTCGGCTGTGCTCACTTGACGGAGGGGAGGAAGCGGGCCATGTGCCACATCGGTTCATCCACCTCCACCAGCTCAGCAGAGTAGAGGTCGAACATGGGCATCGCGGCCGGGATCTTCTTCTTGTCCTGCAGGGACCGTACAATTGAACGAGTTAGTCTAGGTAGGTTCACACTTTGACAGAAATACGTTGCTGCTCAGGCTTGCCACCCACGTGTGATATGCAAGCCACGCGCAATGTCCTCCCCAATCCAACCTCCATCCCGTCAGCCAACGTTCCACCCTTACCGTCAGGTAGTTCTTGCCGCGCACGCGCAGGTCGGCATTGCCTGGGCAGGACCAGTAGCGCCGCGCCGCGGTACCCTGCAGGGGCGCCGGTACCGAGCATCCGCCTTGAAGCTTACAGTGCAGCCCTTGCAGGTTGGGTGCGCCGTTGCGCGGCAGCCGATGCCACTCCCGGATGTCGCACACTCAAGCCAGTCACGCCCAATGCACAGCAACCCGCATGCGGTGTGGCATTAATGCTCATGTTTAACATGCACGTGCATCCTCTCAGAGCGCACCTGCACCGCCCAGCGCTCGTCCTCGGGCACCTCCTGCGCCTGCTGCCGCGCCAGCGCCGCCCGCACCGCTTTCACCTCCTCAATCGACACCTGCGCAAAGGCAATCAAACGGCGGATGCAGCAAAATGCATGTTCAAAATGCTTGGGGCACAGGAGGGTAGAGGGCGGAGGGAACGGCTGCCGCACCTCTTTCACCTCCTCGATCGACACCTGACGAGGGCGGCAGCAAATGAACGGACAGGCGTCATGGGACAGGAGGTGAAAGGGTGGCGGGAATGGCTGCACTCTGCCTTCATGCAAGTGGTGTAACACACTGCAGACAGCAACAGTGCATCCCCTTCTCGACAGCAGCCCAATCGCCCAGCCACCCACCGTGCCCAGTCCGGGCGCCGCTGCTGCCGCCTGCATCGCAGCATCGTCCACTGACGTGCGCCGCGATACCTGACGGGAGCAGAAGCCGGGGGGTGTTGAGCGCTCCACATGTCGCGATTGTCATGCCAGCACCCGCCCCTAAATTGACAATTACCGTGACTGTACGTGAAGAAATGCGATATCCTGTACAAAAAACGAGCCGCTCACCGCATCCAGAAATTCTCCATCCGCCTCCGCCAGCGCTGCCGCAGCTTGGGGCGAGCCGCTGCCTGCTGGGTTGATACGGAGCAGGGCAGGGCGTTAGAGGAGGGTTGGGGCAGGCGTGCTGTGCGTTTAACTGGCAGAATCCCATAATATGCTGCACGTTTCCGAAGTCGGCGGTGGCACGCCAGGGCCACTCCTTGCCCACCTGCCGCGGCGGCCAGCCGGTCGAGCGAGCGGCGGGTGAAGTCTTTGAGGTCCTGGCTGCGCCGCCCGCTGTAGGTCAAAAAGGTGGTGGTCCTGCAGGGTGACAAGTGTTGGGAAGTAGTTTGGGGCTTGCAAGCTGTAGGTCAGGAAGGTGGTGGTCCTGCAGACCAGGGGTATACACCACGAAACAGAGTTGGAAGTAGTTGGGTGCTTTGCAAGCTGTAGGTCAGGAAGGTGGTGGTCCTGCAGGGTGACAAGCAAATGAATGTGTGAGTTGTGTCCATCCGTGCAGCGGGCATGCCTAACAACAGGTCAGCAGCCAGCATTACGCAGCGATACACAAGCATTCAGCCATGCCTATTCTCACCGAGACTATAAACAGTGCAGCCAGGCGCGAAGGCAAATGCCTGCCCACCTGTTGACGGCCCGCGGCGTGGGCTCCTCCGCCCCCTCTAGCCGAGGCGTCTCCGGCGCTTCCTCCACGGCATCACCCATGGAATAGGGCCGCACCACAAACCGGCTCTGCTCCACCTGCAGAGGAGGAATGGTGCAGAGCATGCGGGGATGATTGCTTGAGCAACAAGGAGCAGCTGCATCCCCTGAAATAGGGTCGCACCACAACCCGGCTCTGCTCAACCTGCGACAACACGGCACAGCACAGCACAGCGCAGCGCAGCAGGCTTGCTTGGCTGCATCGCGCAGCAGACTACAGCGCAGCGCAGCGTGCTTGCCTTGTCCCGCAGCATGACCACGCTGAGCAGCATGGGCTCCAGCCACGCTCGCATGAGCGGCTCCGCAAGCGGCCGGCCCAGGCGCCGCAGCAGCGAGTGCTGTGCGGGTGAGGGGAGGGGGCGGGGCGAAGTACAAATGGAAAACAATCAACACTGCTGGCTAGATGAAGGAACGCCACTGCGGCAGGCGAGCACGTGGTCCTAGTGCTGCATAAGCTGCACACTGGCTGCCGTGCATGCCTGTGAAAGGCAACAGAACCCAGCCCACGTGGCTGAGCCAGCTGCCCAAATCCATCTTCCCTACTGCCTCATGATCGCCTCAGTCCAAGCTGCCTCAAACTTAAAACAAATAACACCGTCCAGTAACTCAGCCCACCTGGCTGAGCCAGCCGCCCAAATCGATCTTCATGACAAGTGTGACCAGGCACTCCTGGGAGGGGCCGCCGCCTGCGCAGCATGTTTTAATGACCGCATTTTGAGAGCGCGAATGCCCACACACAATCTACACCTCAAGCCAGGCCAGCAAGTGACCACTGGGCATGCTCAGCGGAAGCGCACCTGTGTAGCGCGGCAGCAGCGGAGCCTGAACACAGAATCTTCTCAACCACAGCTAGCCACAGCCCATGTCAAAGGAAGGAACATCTCAGCAGCAGCGCACCTGTGTAGCGCGGCAGAAGTGGCGCCACAGTGAAGCCGGCTGCCTGCACGCTGGCCCGCACCGGCGCCCGCCAGCTGCAAAGGCGCAAGGTGTGGAGTTAGGTAGAACGGTAAGCGCTGAGTGCAGCGTGCCGAGTGGTGCGCCGCAAGAGGCATGCGGATGAGCTGTTGGCTGCACCGTTAGCTGGTGCCAGAGCCTGGCCCGCTGTGCAGCCTGATTGCACCGGCATGGTAGCGTTCGGAGGTGGCAATGCCCCCTTCAGCCGGGCCTACCACAGCACGGACACACGCCTCCAAAGCAGGCAAGTAGTGGCGATGTGCCAAAGCAGTGCAGCAAAAGCGGTGCAGAAAGGCTCACTGGAGCAGGCCGCCCCGGGCGGGGCGCGCCTTGCGGTGGTTGGTCGACTGGTACAGGATGATGTAGGTGCCGTCCTGGTCCTGCGGCGTACAAAACGAAACAAAACTTAGCCAAATGTAAGCCCATCGGTGGCGGGTTGGTGGACTGGTACAGGATGATTAGGTAGTAGGTGCCGTCCTGGTCCTGCAAAAGTGCAGCAACCGAAAGCGGCCCCACCAAATCAAGCCAGTTGGTGGCGAGCTGCTGCAAAACCAGCAGCGGTGGAACGCGGGCGCACCTCTTCCTGCCCTTGCCAGCTGCAAGCCAATGCGATGCAAGCCGATGCAACGCATTAAGGCGGCAGCTTGCCCCAGCGACACTCGGTGCCCACCTGGCGCCACGAGCGTATGCAGCACATCTCTCGCGGCGCGCACAGCCGGCCCACCAGGCCACCTGGCTGGAAGCTATGCATCACAATCTGCACAGGTGGGTGGTTCAATTGACGGGCATGGTTTGATTTGCTGGTGGAGCCGGCCCACCAGGCCGCCCGGCTGGAAGCTGTGCATCACAATCTGCGGGGCATGGCACGGCAGCAGTTCTTTCACTTGCGCTGTGATTGAGCATGACTGGCACGATGAGGTCATGCTACGTATGCAGCGGCAGACGTACGTGGGTGGGCTTCCCACCAGGGCAGTTTTGCAATGCCTGCGAACCGGCATGCAAGCAAGGGAGCTGCAGCACCAGGCGACAGCGGCGGCTGGCAAGCAGCCCAGCAAGCCAGCCGCTGTGCTCTCCGGTGTTCACCTGCGTGTGCTTGTCAATCACTTCTAGCACGCGTGCCTCTCCTTGCAGGATGGCTGCTGCGCTGTTGGACCGAGTCATGAGCACCTGGGCAGGGAGGGGGTGAAAAGAAAGGGCACGCTCGGTGTGTCAGCAGTCTTGTCACACGCAGTCAACACAAACCAGCTGCCGGCTGCTTCCTTGCCTTGCATCAACAATGCACCGCGGCGACCATTGCACGTAAGCAGACCGCCAGCCTAGCAGCAGCAGAGGGATAAGCTTCACCGCCCCTCACCTCGAAGCACTCTTGCGGCGAGGAGCGCACCACCGCGGACACCATCAGCGCGCCGCCCTCTCCATCTGCCCCCTCCTCTTCTGCGTATACTGCCACGCCGTTGACGTGCCGCACAGACTGCCAGGTCCGCAGCGTGCGATCGCTGCCATCCGCCGCATGCAGGCCCGGCTCAATCGGCACCTGCCGCCCGCCTGCTGCCCCGCCCCGGGCGCCTGCCGTGCCGCTGGCCGCTGCGTCCGCCGCTGCTGCGCCGCCATCCATCGAGGCGCTGCTGCTGGTGCGGTTGAAGTTGAGCACTGCAGAGGCGGGAGGGTGTGAGCACACAGGGTGGGTGGAACGTCGAATCCTGTGCAGGGTTAGCTGGGTGCATGCGCAGGCAGCACATCACATACAGCGCGGCTTGGAACATAGAGCATCCAAGCTGCAAGCCGGCCGGCGCAAGCAGTGCCAGCAGGCGCCCTCAGCTCGGCGGCTCACCGCCGCTGCCCTGCCGCTCCAGCCGGCGGATCAGCGTTGCCAGCTGGCTGCGCCACTCCTGCGCCTGCAGGGATGGAGGCCCAGCAAAGCGTGCAAGGCTCAGAACATGAGGGATCCACAGTGCAGCACGTACCGGCAGCAGCAGCGAGCACGGCCACACACCATGCCAGAGCGCGCATTGCTAGGGCCCAGTGTTCGCGGCAACAACACAGCATGGCATGTGCAGCATGGCACACACAGCACGGCACCGCACGCCACAGCGCAGCGCACCTGCTCCTCAGTTTCGAAGCACAGCCGCAGCGACTCGGCTGCGAAGAGGCCGCTGAACCCAAAGTGCAGCAGGAACGAGTACTGCGTGCATGGAGCAGACAGGAACAGGCAGGGTTTGGGGCGCAGCGTGGCAACGGCAATGATGATAAGATCAGCTGCTGCATGCTACCACACCAAGCAGCAGCGGGCTGGTACCGTACTCGACCAGGCACACAGCTGCTGCTATCCACCCGTTCCCTGCCCCCCCCTTCTCCCTCTCCCAGCCAGCTCAGCGTCTGGCCCTCACCATCTCCACACTGGTGAACTTGGCCGCAATGACTGCCACCAGCGTCGATGTGTCCACACGCAGGTGGAAGGTGCCCTTCTCAACCTGCGCATCAGATGCCCAGGAAGGGGTGCACAAGCTGTGGAGCGTTGCCAGGGCAGGCTTGGAACTGGCAGCTGGGTGCTTGGCAAGGCAGGGCGCCTGAAGGCCAAAGTGCGACGGCTATCGACTGCAAGCGACTGCACTTGCACTTGCAGACCTGTACTGAAACCACCCACCTCAGTCACGCTGCAGCTGCCTGTGATCTCCCACAGCTTTGAAGGCTCCGCATCGGTCTGGTGCCGGAACGAAGCCAGCACAGGCGGCTCCTGGGTGCTGGTGTTGGCTGCTCCGGGTGATGGACCAAACAGCTGCGGCACAGCGGGCAGGGGCATGTGGCAGCGGTGATGCCGCCGTTCGGTCCACCCGGCATTGTGGGGACCGCGGGACCGGCCCCCAGGACTCCATCAGCAGAACCAACAGCATTGCAGGCCAGAACAGCATATCTGTGTGTGATGCTGGCACTAGACCACGTGCCCAATTATGCGTACAGACTGCAACCATGCTACACAAAAGGACGACCCTGCCTTCCATGCTGACCTCGCCAACCTGCACCCATCAAGCTCACCTGCATCCAGCGCTTGTTGACCAGCCCACCAGCCACATTGGACTCCCGGCACACCAGCCCTTCCACCAGCAGCGCCCGCCCATCGCCCACTGCCTTGCTTGGGCTCCGCCGGTGCGGCATGGCGGCTGCCTATGCCGCCGCCGCCGCCGGTGCGGGGTGCTCCCTGCCGCTGTTGCCAGCCGCCGCCGCTGCGCTGCCTCTCCTTGTGGACCGCAGCTGCGGCTCGCTGACTGCTGGCGGAGCAAGTCGATGCAGGCAATGCCCTGCGCATAGAGGAGAAGCAGGCAGGAGGGTGGGTCCCGCGAGGGTTCTCCGCCAGCGGCGGCGAGAGGCGCGCACCTCCCACATCCCGCCCCAGCCTGCGGGTGCACCAGTGGCTGCTGCACAGGCATCTGCGCTCCCTGCAGCAACCTGGGCGGCTCACCTCAAGGCCGCGCAAGCCCGTCTTGCCGGCAAACGAGAACCGCTGCCGGCGGGCGGGGTTGCCGATTCAAACCAATCGCCGATCTCAGCGGTGCTGGCCGCCCCCTGTGGCGTGTGGCAGCCCCTGCGAGCGGGGGGTTTGGGGCCGGCCGCGCCGCTGGAAAGGGACGATGCCAATGCCGCTGCCCCAGAGAGATGTGATGGCATGCGATCGCTCCCAGCAGCGCGGCTGGGCTTGTTTTCGGCCCGCGGTGACACGTGGGCAGAGATGCGAGTGAGCGTGGGTCAGCAAGCGTTGCGGCCGTTTCACGCTGGCAATTGTTCGCAGGCATTGCGATCAGTACCCGAGCGCAGCGAGCCGATGGCGGCCGCTCGCTCCAAGCTGCTGCCGGCTGCAGCGCAGCTTTGCAGGCTTGGAATACGTATTGGAGTGCACGATGGGTTGCCTAGACAACTGGGCAGCCTGGCCGGGGCACCAGGCACGCTGGGCACTTTGCAAGCGCCCGGCCTGCAGCGCCCCTTCAGCAGCGAGCCCGATGCACAAGCTCAGGTGAACCATTGCATTCGCTGATGCACGCCGGGGCTGCGCTACTTTTGGGTATTTGCCGGGGCGCCCCGCCGCCGCCGCTGCCGCCGCTGCTGCCGCTGGACGCCAGGCATGCGCTGCCGCCATGCTCCAAGCTCTTCTGCTGCTCCATTTTTTGCAGGCTTCTGGATTAGGGCAGGCAGAGGCACGGGGCAGTGGAGCGGGCTCGGCCACCCGGCTGGCGCGGCACTTGCAGCACCACAACCTGTTCGTGCCCCGTACCTGGGAGCAGCAGGTGGGCACGCAATGCTGAGAAATACATGGAAGTGCATTCCAGGGCTTGGTTGTGCATGCCACCGCATGACAACATCCATGCAAACTGCCAGTTTGGAACATTGTAGTTGTTCATGCAGCACGCATGTTGTCGTGCCAAGCCCTCCTGTCTCCCTTCTCTGACCACCTTGCTCTGCCATGTGCACCTCCCATCAAGCAGGGCGCAGCAGACGCCGACCACCCCCTAGTGAGGGAGCTGCACGCGCTGGTGGATGCAAACAATGCAGAGGGGGCGCGGCGCGCCTTTGAGGAGGCTATTGCACCGCTGGAGGCGCAGCTTGCGCAGGTGACGGTGGCGGGAGTGTGATTGTGTGTTTGTGAGCATGGTGCACGGGGCCTTGAGCATGGCGGCAGGCGTGGGCTCTGGCAATGGAGTGTTTATGCAGAGGCTGGCAGGTGCCAGCTGCCGCAAGCGGACACATGGATGTGCCCGCAGTTTGTTTGCATTGCCGGTTGGTGTGCTGGCGCTGCTGTTGGGGTTCAGGCCTGCCTCGCAAAGCTGCTGCACGCTCCAGCGGCTGCTGCACCTAACTTGCGCGCCCCCCCTGCCGCCTGCCTGTCCATGTACCAGGGCGAGTCGCCTGCTCCAGCCGATGTGCCGCCCCCCTTTGCGTGGAAGCTGTACTTTGCGGCGCTGGCGGCCTGCAACGCGCACCCATTCCGCCTCAACAGCCGGCTGCACCTCATGCAGCAGCTGGGCGTGCCGCCGCAGGTTAGGCGCAGCAAACCAAGTGTTTTCCCTTTTGCTGGTGGGCAGTGCGGTGCGTGTGTGTGTTGTAGGACCATATGTGCTGCGCCTCCTGCAGCAGCTGGGCGTGCCGCCGCAGGTGGGGCACAGAGAATTCTCATCGTGACCATTTGCTGAAGGGCATAGCCANTTTTTTTTTGTGTGGCCATTGCAGCAGCCGGGCGTGCCGCCGCAGGTGAAGCGCACAGGGAAGCAATGCCTTGCGAGCTGCCGGCTGGGAGAGGGTGTGCACCCATAGGTTCACACGGGCTGCACCCGCTGCGACGGTTGGGCGCATGCCGTCGTGGTTGGCCGAGGCCGCTGTTGTTCCCAGCGATCAAGCAATGCTGCCCTTCGGGTGACGTCGCACTTACCNTCCCTTGGTATCTGCCGGCCCTCCCNGTCCTGCTCCCNAACTGCAGGCGGCCTGCTTTGTCACCACCCTGAGGAGCATGGCCAAGCTTGGCTTGGGCTCTCAGGCATACACCACGCTGCATGAGATGAAGGTGGGATGGCAGAGGGGAGACAGTTGGCAAGCCTGGTGCTGCATGGTGTGATGGGTGCTGTGTCGTGCTTGTGCTGTGGGCTCGCTGCCAACCAAGGATCGCTGGACCACCAAACACGCCGCCTGTTTGGCTGCTCCTCTCGCCAGTCCCTGGCCCTGGGGCCAGCTGGCTCCTCACCAACACTGGCCGTGAATATCCANTATGCTGCCNGTTCCTCGCTGTTTGCTCTTTCCTCCAGTCCCTGGGCCTGTCGCCCACCCTGCGGAGCTACCTGTTCACCATCAGCGCCACGCTGCGGCAGCGGCCGCCTGCGCTCGGCTACGCACACAAGTGAGTGCAAACTTTTGCAAGCAGCGCACGGGGAACGAGCGCCCAGTGGGTGGCGGCTGCCCCAGGCCGCCTACCTTTGCTATGTTGCAGGCTGCTTCTGCTGCTGAACTGCAAGCTGTGTGTGGCCCTGTGTGTACTTTTGCAGGCTGCTTGTGGAGGTGGCGGAGCAGGGCGTGGTGCAGTACAGCTCGCACAAGGTGCAGATCGGCAAGTTCCTGCTGCAGGCCGCCCGGGAGTTTGCACGGTGGGTGCCTGCCCCTCTGGGCTGCTTGGTTTGCGGATACTGTTGGTTGGCAGCTTGGTTCGGAACTTGTGGCACCTGTGCTCTTGTCCTCCTCATGCACTTGCGAGCCATTGGTACAGTGCAACGCTGCCGTCAAAACCAAAGCACGGTTATTGAGCAGCAGGGCAGGGATTCCTGCCGGTGGGGCCAAGCTGCTGGCGAGTTGTGTGCCCATGCTGCGCAGGTACCCGCGCTTGGGCCGCTCCCTCTTCTTCCAGCACGTGTTGAACTGCCGGCGCTTAACCTCTTCTTGTGCCTCGCTGGTCCTTTACCTGTGTCTCCTGCAGGCACCGTCGCTTCAGCCACACCCTTTTACAGCACATGCTGAATCGATGGTCCTTGGGCTGGTCCTTTACCTGTGTCTTCTGCAGGTACCGCCGCTTCGGCAACGCTTTCCAGGCACTGGACCAGCTCGAATCGCTGGGGCTGCGCGTGCCGGCCTTTGTGCTTGCGGGTGAGTCGATGCGACAAAATGGGCACCTGGAATTGCAGGTTGCATGCTGGCGGGCCTAGGGGCCTGGTGCATGTGCGCCTGCACCCTGTGCGTAGGTGCTCTATGCTGGGCGGTGCAGGCTGGGAGTCCTCCCCTGCCACATGGCTCCCTTTCTTTTCATGCCTAACCATTCGAACATCCTCACAATGCACCCTCCCGCCCCAACCTGGCTGCCAGACATCACTCACCTGGCAACGGTGGCAGAGGCGCCCGAGCACCTGATTGAGTGTGTGCGCCGGCTGGAGGCAGCAACCCAGACGTACCAGGTGCGCTGCTGTGTGCGCTGCTGCGCCAGTGGAATGGGTGAAGGTGATCAGGCGTAAAAGAACTTTCAAACGGCACAGCTGGCAAGGATGGAGCCTTGGGACGCTTTGTTTGGCAGGGCACGTGCAGCATGCCATGCCATGCCATAGCTACCCTGGTCTGGTCTGGGAGCTTGGATATTTTCTGTTGCAATTCCCCAAACTGACGAAATGCCCGCCTGCGTGCCCCGCCCCGTGCATTTTGACAGCCGTCTGCGGACGCCCAGCCCGTGACGCGGCCTCTCAAGGTTGAGGAAGGCTTGCTGCTCAACGTGCTGCAAGTGGCGGCCACCAAGGGGCACGTGCCCCTGGCAGAAGCCACCTGGCAGGTGGGCATGGGTGGCTTGTTGAGCCTGCTTGTAATGCCACGTGCTGGGCATGCAGCGTGCTAGCAGCAAGTTGAGCCTCTGCCTGGGCGGGGGCTCACTGCAATGGTCACCTTGGTGCTCCTCAGGAGGGGGAACAGTCCTCGCCCGTTGGCCAGGGCTACCACACACCTACATTATTGTGTGCCCACCCACCCACCCACCCGCCCACCTGCCACCTCACCTTGCACTGCTGGTCGCTCCCTCTGTCACCCGCAGCTGCTGGAGCGCTCGGTGGCGCTGCACAACACCCCCGGCCCCGCACTGCTGCGCTACAGCAAGGGAGCAGAGGTGCAGCAGCCAGAGGCCGCGGCTGGGGAGCCAGCTGGGGAGGCGGCGGCTGCTGCAGAGGGAGACGAGCTTGATAGTGCGGTGGTGCTTGCAAGTGATGAGGAGGAGGAGGCGGCGGCGGCGCGGCAGGCGGCTGCCGACAGCCGGCATCTGGAGGAAGCTAGTGAGCAGCTGGAGGCCAGCGATGCAGCGGCGGCTGAGCAGGCCGATTCGGCAGATAATTTCGAGCTGCTGAAGCGCGCGACACGGCGCGGCGTGCACGCTCCGCATGCTTGGACCGCTGAGTCAGCGGCGGCTGAGGTGGCGGCGATGGCGGAGCAGCAGCGCGGCACGCGCAAGCCCAGCCTCGTGTCCTACCTGGCGCTGGTGCACGCCTATGCAAAGGCGCACCAAGATGAGTCGATGCTGCAGGCCATCCGCAAGCTACTTGAGGTGGGAGGGGTTGAGGTGCCGTGGAATGGCATGGGGGGAACTTAGGGGACAGCGGGCTGGTAGGGAGGCTGGACGCGAAGCAGCACAAGGCCGCGGCAGAGGGGGGCTTGAAGGCGCTTGCACTGCTTGCTCTCGGCACGGTAGGCGCCGGTTGGGCCTCTTTTCCCAGGTGAGCGCAGCTCATGCCATCTCATCCTCTTTTCACGCTATCTCTCCTCTTTGGCCACGGCCCTGTGAGAGCAGGATCTACCTGAGCAGCGCGGAGAGGCGGCCTACCACAGCGGGCTGCCCGTGGCGGTCGACAGCCTGGCACGATCCGTGGACGCCTGCGACGCCGCCCTGCGCACGCTGGAGGCCTGGGCCGAGGAGGTGGGTGCACCCATGTGGGAGGCTGGGTGCGTGGCCCCACAGGCATGCTGTGGAGTGGGTTTTCAGTGGTCAAGAGTCGCCCGCTTGACCACCTGTTCAAACCTATCGCACGCTTCCAACCCTCCCTTCCCTCTGCCGTGCCCATCGCCACAGGGCCGCCCTGTGCATGCGGAGCAGCTGAACCTGATTGTGGCCGCATACGGCCAGATTGGAGACCTTCGGTNGAGCCGCTCGCCGAAAGCCCCAAGCGAAAGTTCATTGCTGCCATGGGCCGGCTGTGCTCTTGCGCCTGGCAGCAAGATGAGCTGCACAGTGCACCCGCCGAGCAATGTTGCCCGAGCAACATTGCTTGTACGCTGCACGCCCTCCACCTGTCCCTGCAGCCGCGCCTTTGCGGCAGTCGATGCCTACCCTCGCCTGGGCGTGGAGGCAGACGCCGACACGTACAACGCTCTCATGGAGGTGGGTCCATTGTTGCACAAGCTGCTGCGGCAGAGGGCCACTTGCCAGTTGCATTGCTCAGTGCGTGGCAGCCGGCAGCAACCCAGCCCAACTGCTTCCAGATCTTTTGAACGCAACCACATCTGTGCTACCACTGCCACCTCTTTGCATATGTTCGACTCGCATTCTGCATATTGCCACCTCACCTGCGCCCTTGCAGGGCTGCCTGGCCAGCGGCCGTGTGAGCACAGCCATGGATGTGCACAGCACGATGCTTGGGGCGGGGCAGGAGGGCAATGAGCGGACGCACGAGCTGCTGGTTGAGGCGGGTGTTGTGTCAGGTGCGCCTGGCTGGCTGCTCGGTGAAGGATGTGCACGTGCAGCAGGCTGCATGGGACGCGCTTTGCTGTGCAGCATGTGTCGGCTGCAATGCAAGATTGCAAGTCTGCCGGGCATCGGGGGCTGGTATGACCCCTGCTTAGCCTAACGAATGGCTTGCTCACAAACTGCATGGCTCACTGCATGGCCTGCTGCAGGGGATGTGGATGTCATGATGACCGCCCTGAAGGACTTGGAAGCAGCAGGCCACTCCCCCAAGCTGCAGCTGCTGGAGCGCTGTGTGGCACGGTGCGCCATGCTGCGTTGTGCTGTGCTGCGCTGCGCCGTGCCGCGCTGTGCCGTGCGGCGCGATGAGGCGGATGGCAGTTTTGGTGACGATGTCATTGCTGTTCACATTACGCTTCCCCACTGCACCTGCTGCCGCATGCCTGCCATGCTGAGCAAGTTCAGCCCGATCAAGCTACTTGTAGGAAGATATCCACGAGTTGATTGAACTTCGTGCAGGGCGGAGCGTGCGGGTGACCGCGAGGCGCTGCGGCAGCTGCTGAAGCAGCTCTTTGCTCAGGACTATCGCATCGTGGGCGTGGACGCCAAGGTGGGCTGCTGTGCTGTGCTGTGCTGCGCTGTGCTGTGCTGCGCTGCGCTTGTGCTGTGCTGGGCTGTGGTCCCTGCCAAGGTTGGGCCTTGTCTCCATGGCTGCACTTTTTGAAACCCGCAGGGCCTGCCTGGGGCCGCTGGCTTGCACTCCCAGTTGCAGCTGCCTGAACTGAAACAATGGTGACAATGCCTGCGGCTGTGTGCGCACATGTGCACATGCAGGCGCGGCGCTGGGAGGTGGAGGGCGGCATGCAGGCGCTGACCGGCACCAGCAGCTTCCTCAGGTGCGCTTTGTTTCAGTCCGGCGTGCGTTACAGTAGTTAGGGGGCGCTGGGCAGCCCTCTGTGCCGCCTGTTGACTTAAAGAGCTGCCCGTTTACTTAGGAAGCCGCTCTGTTCTGGGCCCTTCCAGCCTCAACTGTCCTGGCTCCAACTGTCCTGCCAGCTTATCTTGCTGCCATCCCGCCCTGCGCTGCAGCCGTGAGGAGGTGGGCTGGGAGCTCCGCAAGGRCCGGGCCATTGCCACGCGCGTGGGGCGGCGGCGCCAGCAGCAGCAGCAGCAGCAGCAACAGGAACAGCAGCAGCAGCGGCAGCAGGGCGGCAGCTAGAACAAAACGATACAGCTTGCCAACGTATGATGCCTGATTGCAGTGTATCTGTCCATATGCTATCGCTGACTGTCATGTGCAATTCAACTGCCGCATCCACTGAATTTGACCAAGTGGGCGCCCCATCAAGGATTGCCTTGGGCGGCATTCGCGCTGCAACCCGCCGAAGCCGCACAGCACGGACCATAGCTGCATCGCCTCGATGTTTGGCGGTATCGCATTCCTCTCCTCGTCTAGGCTTCCACTCCGCAAATAGCAGCAGCAAATGGCGTCGGAGAGCACTTCCCGCGTGGCTCTCGTCGCGCTCGCGTCGGCAGCGGCCGGCTCGCTGCTCACATACGCTGCACTGCAGCGCCGAAAGTCTGCCGCACCGCAGCAGCTGCTGCAGGCTGCCGAGAGTGGGGCGGCACTTGCTCAAAGCGTGGAGCCGCAGCGGCAGGACCCGCAAGACCCTTCCCCGCGTAAAGGGTGAGCCGCGCACGCATTTCAATGCTCGCAGGTTGCCGCCGCAAGCTGCCAGCCGCCCGATTAATCGATTCCAATTCGCATTTTAATCCCCTCCCGCCCACCGCCGCGGTGTGCTCTCAACCGATCCACCCTGCTGTCCCTTTTCTGAGCAGCTACTTGAGCTGGGATGACTACTTCATGGCGGTGGCGTTCCTGTCGGCACAGCGCTCCAAGGACCCCAACAAGCAGGCATGCAGCAGCAGGGGTCGGCTGGAAGCGCTGCGGCCTCCCGGCGCATTGCTGCTGAGCGCTGCCGCCGGTGCCGCAAATTGGCGGTTGGCCTTAAAACAATTTTAGATTAGTGCTGTAGAAATGCGCTTGCTTGGCTCAGCCATCAACCAAGCACAATGGTCTGAGGCTAGGCAGAGCTTGCATAGCGGCTGCACAGCCCACAGCGTGCACAACAGACATGCCAGCTGGTGCCCATGCCCAACCCAACCCTTTCCCTGCCCACGCACAGGTGGGCGCCTGCATTGTGGACGCCAACAATGTCATCTGCGGCATTGGATACAACGGGTTCCCCCGCGGCTGTGCTGACTCAGAGGTGGATGAAGGGTACATGGTTCAGGCATGTCTGCCGTCATGCGTTGCAGTTGCCGTGCATCAGCAGGCACCCCGTTATCACCCAGTAGCACTCCGTCTGACTCCAATGCAACTTGTTTCAGCACCCCGGCCTGCACCCCTGTGTCTGCAGCTACCGTGGGCCAAGCGGGCGGCCAGCGGCGTTCCTTCCAGTGCACCTGCTTACGCTGCTTTGGCCTGCTTCCCCTGCTTGATGTGCAGCTGCCCTGGGCCAAGCGGGCAGCCAGCGGCGACCCCCTGGACACCAAATACCCATATGTCTGCCACGCTGAGATGAACGCGCTGCTGAACAAGAACGGCGCGTCGGGTGAGCGGCTGGGAGGCACCAACCAAGGGCGCGAGGCTGGCGCAAAGTTCGCATGCCTGTGCATTCTCACCTCTCTAGGTACGGTGTTTGCACGCGCGCATTGCCCCTCAAAGCCAGCGCATGACAGACTCGACTGTGCTGCTGCC
>JADXDR010000139.1:114907-129765 GCA_025026875.1 Chlorella ohadii
CACGATGCGCACCTTGTGTGGCCGGCACTCGGCATCTTCTGCGCCGCAGTCGCTGTCCGTCTGGGACTGGCTGTGGCTGTGGCTGGCGGCAGCCGCCCTGGTGCGGCGCTCGACGGCGGGCTGCGGCAGCGGCGGCCAGCCGCCGCTCAGGCAGGCCAGCACTTCAGCGCACAGCGCTTCCTCAGGCGTCCCGCACCGGCAGTTGAGGCCGGGTCCGGCCTGCTGGCCCTGCAGGTGCAGGCATGAAGCAGTTGTGTCGGTGCAGGCGTGCCTGGCGGCAGCGGCGGCGGCAGCAGGTGGCGGCGGTGGCGGCAGCGGCGGTATAGACAGCCCACTGATGAGTAAGTAAGGGCCCGTGGGCGCTGCCCAACGAGCTGCAACTAGTCCTCTGGCTGCAGGTAGGCGAGCGGGGCGTGCGCAGACGCAGCAATTGGGCGCTCTCGAGCGGGTGACTCAACCCGCAAGGACCCTCACTCCTGGCGCACCTGGGCCGCCGGGAGCGCTGCTGCCATTGCGAAGCGCTTTTTCAGAGCTCCAAATGGCGGTGAGGGCTGCAGCCAGGCCGATGGACGCTGTGCGCTGGAGACTGCAAAGGCTGGTCGCTCCTGCCTGCTGCTTTCGGGCACCCCGAGCAATGAGTGCAGTATGTTGCGCCTCACAAATTTAGCAGCAAGCGGAATTGCGCGAGTGCGCGGCGCCTGGCGATGACTTGTGCTGACTCCCCCCTCGCCCCGCTGGCGGCCCCGCCAGCGTACCGAGAGGCGGGGCACAGGCGGGCGGCCACCATCTCCCCGAAGCTTGTGGTCCTGTGGCCCTTCCGGCGTGCCTGTAGGCAGTTGTGAGCCGCAATGCTGCCTTGTAGGCTGGCAGGACGTGTTGGCTGGCACCTGCATCTTTCAGTGCGCTGCTGTGCCCCACGTCTGCATGGCACGCAGCTCCGGTGCCGCATTGCCCTCCCATGGCCTGTTGAATCACTCGCTGCAGGTGCATCGTAGCAGTTTTGTCTGTATCTGTCGTGGGCTGTTTACATGCGTCTGTTGGAAATGGGTGCGCCAGGAAGGCCGCTACAGTAGAGCACAAGGGCAGTCCGAGTGCTTCAAAATACGAGCAAAGAGTAGACTGCAGGGCCGCTCACAAAAGGGTACTTAGATCGATGAACAGAAGCGCAGATGCGGGGGGCCAAAAGCGGCTAGTCTGAGGTGGGACGGATGGGCAGGGCATCAAAAGCTTAGTATACGCTCCGGTTGATCAAACAAAAGGCAGGAATGGGATGCGGAAATGTCGCTCAGGGCAAGGCAAATGCGGATACGTAGTACATTCAGGGGAGTGGCGAACTAATATCTCACAAGGATACATTTGGTTTGTTGCAAGCGCCGCCGGCAGCGCAGCGCAGCAGCCTCAGCGGCGCTCGTTCGTCTCCTGGCCCTGCCGGCCGCCCAGCTGCAGTTGGCCCAGCGGCAGTGCACCGCTCTCCACACTGTCGCACAGCTGGGCCGTCAGGCCGGTGAGGGCAATCCCCAACAGCGCGCCTGCCAGCACATCAGAGCACCAGTGGGCATCAGCAGCCACCCGGCCGGCGGCAGTCACGCCCACCGCGGCTCCCCACAGCACCAGGCGCCGCTCCAGCACCCAGCTGCCGGTCCGGAGAGCAGCGGCGCCCAGCTGTGAGAGGGCCTGCTGCTGCTGCCCCTCCTGATCCTGCTGCTGCTGCTGGGTGGCCTCCTGCTCCTCGGCCTGAGCCTGCTGTGCGTCGTGGCCCAGCGTCGCCAGCGCCGCCGGCAGCAGCACAAACAGCAGGGTGCCGCAAATGAAGGTGGCTGCCGTGGTGTGCCCGCTGCAGCAGTGGGTGGCGAGGGAGCGACAAGCAGGCGGTGTGTCAAGAAGCAAGTTGCCTTTTGCTCCTTGCAAGCATGGTGCCAGTACCATTGCTGACTGCTGTCCAAAAAACTGCAAACTTGTCCAGTTCGCCCGCCGGCGCGCGCACGCACATGCACCCCTCTGGCCTGGTCATCCCCACCCACGCAAACCGCACCTGGGAAAGGCAAATGTGTGCAGCACGTCTGAGGGGCGAGCCCGGTGCCACCCCTCCTTCATGGCTGCCACCAGCGGCGTGTCACCGTGCTTAATGCTGCCGCCTGCGAGCAGATATGCAGCTGCCCAAACGCCCAGCGCGCGCAGCAGGCGGGGCGGCGCAGGCTGCGGCGGCAGGACGGCGGCGGCCGCCACTGCCACCCACCCCGCCAGGCCGGCGACGATGGCGGCGTCACTGATCAGCTTGCCTGTGTGCAAGAGGTAGCAGGGACGTGACGTTAGGAGGGAGAGCAATGGGGGTACTGGTGGAATTGCAACGCGCAAGGACGGAGGACCACTTGCAATGCCCCGGCTGGCCCACGCCACCCACCTGCCAGCAAGCGCTGCAGCGCTGGGTCCCAGGCAGCGCCTGACACGACTGCGTGGGCCCACTGGTCCAGCGGCTGCAGCAGATGGAAGCTGCCAGGCGCGAACACGTCCGCCGCTACTGCAGCAAAGCCGGCGGCGGCTAGAGCCGCGGGTGCCAGCGGCTGCTCCGCCGCTACTGCGGCAAAGCCAGCGGCAGCGGCGGCAAGAGCCGGTGCCAGCGGCTGCACCTGCAGGCCGATTTGCTGGAATGCCCGCTGCTTCTGGGTGCTGGGCAGCGCGCCCAGGGCCTCCTGCTGCAGGCCGGGGAAGCTGGACCGCCCAGCCGCCGCTGCCGGGCCTCCCCTTTGTTCCGCCTTGTGCTGATCGCTGCGCTGTCGCTGGGGGAGCGAGCATACGGGGCTGCAGCGGCCGCTGGCCCACGCTGCAAGCCGCCCCATTTTTGGCAGCACAGGGGCTCTAGAGGACCAGGCGCGCCAAGAATGCAGGCAGAGTGCGATCAAGTTAGGAAAGCTGCGATCTTGTGCGTTGCTGACTGGCCCGGCATATGCTGCGCGGCGCTGCGGCGGCGGCACGCGCTGTGCACTGTAGTGCTGGAGTCAAAAACGCTGATTACACAGCTCACGAACGACAGGTACTGGAGGGCTGGAATCAAAGGCCATTCAGGGGGGAAGCAATGGGCAGGTGTAGAGGGGACGGTTGCACTCAGGAAGGCAGCGGGAGGGGAGCGGGGCCAGCTCAGGCAGCTGCGCTCGTACATGGGCGGTGTTGGTACACAGAGTGGGGCAAGAATGATGCTCAAACAGGCCCTGACCCCAGAACAAAAGGCAGCGGAGTGTGTAGTGCTAACTGACAAGTACACAGGGGCAGATGGGCGCCTTAATTCCTGAGAAGGGCGGGGCGCTTGATGGCACTTGCAAAAGGCGCTGGGCAGGTGCGCAACCAAAAAGGCTGCAGCCCGTTCTGGAGGTGGTGCCTCAAAAAAGCGGCCGCTCTTGACCAAACGCCCGCCGATTGGCTTGCTTCTAGCCCGCCTGTCGGTTGGCTTGCTGCACGAGAAGCACGCCAGTTTAGTTGGATCATTGTCTTTTCAGTTGAATCTAAAAGCCAGCCAGCTCCTCCTCGTGAATCATCACGTCCGCCTTGCCGCGGTAGCTCTTCAGTGGGCTGTAGAACAGCAGGTTGCTGACGTGGCTGGTGAACAGGCACGCAAAGCTGCGGCAGCAGGAGTGGGCAGAGAGGGAGGGAGCTCAGGAGTGGGTGGGCAGACACAGACAGCTAAGTCAATGGCGCATTGCTGGCCCAACGCAGCACCATGCTGTTCAGCAGTGCTCGGCCTCATGCCGACGTTGCGGCGGCTCATGGCCCAATGGCGCCAGCAGCGCCAGCCCATCCCTCCAGTAAGTGGATCTGCTCACCGCTCAATCTGGTGCGCGTAGCGGCTGTTTTGGTAGCCGGTCTTCATGAGCTGGCCCCACACGGGGTGGAACTGGTCGTGGTGCGCCTTGAGCAGCGCGCGGTGCCGCTCGCGCAGGCCCTCACGCTGCATAAACGAGTGAAGGGCAGACAGGTTAGACAGCAAGGCAGCAGACCGAAGAGGTTTGGTGCGCCTGAAGCTGCTTGCAGTGCTGCTCCCGCAGGCCCACACGCTGCAAAATAGGAAGGGACAGAAAGTGCAAGCAGGTAAATTTTGCAACAGGAATGCTGCTGGCACCAGGCGTCAAAACGGGACAACAGCCTGCTACACTAGCGGCAGGGCACCTTGGAAACAGCCTGGCAATGTGCACACGTATTAGGCGACTCCGTAAAGCTGCAACAACAACAATCTACCACGGCGAAACCGCAAACCTGCTCCTTCAAGTTGATCAGCATCCCCTCCACTGCCTCCGCCTCGTCGGTGGAGAAGCTGGCGCAGGTGCCCGCTGCCACGCCACCAGGAGCGTCTGCACAAACAAGGGCAGATGCGGTAGGAATCATATGTCAGGACAACAGCTGGCGCAGGTGCCGGCCGCCACGCTGCCAGGCACGTCTGCAAAACAAGGGGGTGGAGCACGCATCCATCATCAGCACCACACGAGCCATCATGCCCAGCCGGCATGGCTTTCAAGGCCCAGCTAATGCCCACCTGGCGGCGAGTGGCGCAGCTGCCACTCCAGGCGCTGGATTTGGTCGTCCAGAGCGTCGCGCTGCCGGCGCAGCACCCGCAGCTCCGCCATGTTGCCCTGCACAAGTTGGGTCAATTGCAGTGGTTTCTGCTCGCGTGCAAATCAAGCAAGTGTTTCCCGCTGCTTTTGACATCAACGCAGCTCCGCCATGTTGCCCTGTACATGTCGCGCCCAATCCACAGCAGCTTGTTGGCACGGAGCTCTGGCCCGCCCAGTGCAAGCAGTCCAGCCGCTTGCAACATGAAAACACAGCAATACAACCATCTCCCCCACCTTGCAGCGGGCCAGCACATCTAGCTCGGCGTCCAGTTCGGGCACCACCAGCAGCGTGCGCCAGCCCAGCGCCTTTTTGGAGCGCAGCACGTCCGCCCAGATGTGGTCCCCGATGTACAGCACCTGCACAGATTGAGCAGCAGCCAACGCGGGTAACACAAGGAGGCCGCAACAATCAGAACGACAGGATGATGTGCGCTTCAGATGTGGTCCCCGATGTAGAGAACCTGTGGAGCAGTTGGGCCAGCGGGCAAAGTGTGTGTGCAGTTTGGGGATGGCACACCAACCAAACAATGAAGGTGGGTGCGAGCTCAAACGTGCCATCGCAAGTGGTGCACCAGACACAAGCGTGCCTGGGAGCCGCTGCTCACGTCGTCCAGCATCTTGTGCAAGTCAACATTACACTCAAACAAACAGCCAACAAAAGATCACCACAGAGGGCAGCTTGCCTGGGAGCCGCTGCGCACGTCCAGCATTTTGTGCAGATCAAAGTGAAGCATGCGCACAAGAAAAACAACAACCAGCTTGCCTGGGAGCCGCTGCGCACGTCCAGCATTTTGTGCAGGTCCAGGTAAAAGCCGCCCTGGAAGACGCGAGCGCGCTGCCCCGGCTCGTGGCGCACGTGCGCCGGTGCGGTGGAGCCCTGGAGTAAGGAAAATGGTGGAGGAGAGTATTGGGTGCTTATGGTTGGGAGGCAAGGAAGGGGCAGACATGCTGTGCCGCATGTGCGTGTATGCGGTGGAGGCGGCGAGTAAGCGGATATTTGCGCAGCTTCAAACTCTCAATCAATCAGCTGCCCTTCCAGCCACCGGGTGGCCGGCACAGCAGTGCTGCTCACCAGGATGGGTGCCGGCAGGTCTTCTTCGCCAATGGGCACCATAGGCGAGCCGCCTTCTGTGTTCCACAGCATGCCGGTCTGCGGCAAGGGAGCAGACAGCAAAATGCCTTGGCTCATTCGGCACTCGAATGGGAGGAAGATACTGCTGGTGGTTCAGTCGCACTCGATTGGGGGGAGATGCGCCGCAGGGGCAACCAAAGCTGCCCCAGGCAAGGGCACCGGCACGCTTCTACTGACCTTGGTGTGCACCTCAAACAAGTTGCTCTGCTGCGTGAAGAAGCGGGGCTTGGCACAGCCCACCACCACCTGCAACAAAAGCGACAGAGTCCGGGGAACAGTGATGCAATCAGGAGGAGCAGCGATGCGGACCAGGCTGGGCGCAGCCCACCACCACCTGTAGGGGGGGCAGGCAGGGCAGGCAGGGAGGCATGGTCGGGGGAGGGCTGTCTGTTCCGGCCTGCGTGCAGGTCAGGAATGCTGCAGGGACTGCAAACAGACCAAGGCAGGAGCGACGTACGGAAAAAACGTCTGCGGCACGCTGCAGCGGCGCAGCTGCTGCCAACATGCCACACTCTATTGGCAAATGCGTGCTACTGGGAACTGCTTCCCATGCAAGCCACACAGCACTTGTGCGCACCACGTCAAAGTAGTGCAGCCAGTCCTCTGCTCTCACTACAGTGCCGGCCCAGCAAGGCACAAAGGTTGCTAATCTGAAACAAGCAGTCCGCACCACGTCGAAGTAGCGCAGCCAGTCCTCGTTGCGGTCGGCGCCCTTGCGCTTGGAGATGACCCAGTTCATGACCTGCAGCCAACAAGGCGTGGCCATACGGAGCGGCGGATTGACTGCAAGTTTGCCAGCCAAAGAGGGACGACCCCAGTCACAACGATGGGGAGGCGAGCAGGAGAGCGGCTGACGGGGTGCAGAGTTTGATGCACCACTAAAGGCCTGATGACACGCCAAAGCGCTGCCGATCTGGCGAGTCGCACACATTGCAGGCACGCGCTGCTCAACAGCCCGCGCTCACCACATGGGTGTAGTCCCACAGCGAGTTGGTGGCCTGTTTTGTGACAGGTTTGAGGGCGGCGGGGTGAATGTCAGAGGGTGTGAAAGCCGTGGCAGCGTTGTGTCACAGGCAGCCAGCAAGTGAGTCACAGGCCGGGCAGCACTGCGTCACAGGCGGCTAGCCCTTTCTGGAAACCCATGCATTGGGGCGACAGCTGGCAAGTGCGACTTATCAGGACCCTCACCACGAACAGCTTCTTGCCGGAGGCGCGCAGCATCTCCAGCAGGGGCACCAGGCCGGGGTCGTCGTGGATATAGCTGCGCAGAAATGAAGAAAGGCAGCTGTGTTGGTGCACGGAGTGCAGTACTGAGTAGGAGAGACTGTGCCATTGGCCGCTCACCCAACCAGATCACCAGAAGCTTAGACAGCAGAAACCAGGATGCAATTGCAGTTGCTCACAGCTCCGGGTTAGCGGCCACCTCGCGCTTGATCGAGCCGTCCCGGTGGCACAAATCCACGGCGCCACGCACGTCCCTGCAGGTACAGCACACGCAGTCCACTTGGTACTTGAGGGCATCACGAGAGTACGTGGAACAGCCCACCCATTGCAGGACAGGAAAATTACCAGCCACCCAAATGCCGACCTGTAGATGTCGGCAAACGACTTGCGCTGCAGCAGCTCGTGGCCGCCCTCGTCCTTCATCTCCACCAGCTACGGGGGTATGGGCACGGGAGGGGAAATGAATACATGAAGCATGCAGTGCACACCAATGCAATCGCTTTGATGCCAA
This sequence comes from Chlorella ohadii, assembly GCA_025026875.1. Lineage (NCBI taxonomy): Eukaryota > Viridiplantae > Chlorophyta > Trebouxiophyceae > Chlorellales > Chlorellaceae > Chlorella > Chlorella ohadii. The sequence continues at coordinate 122,376 of JADXDR010000139.1, forward strand.
AGCCAGCAGCCCAGCCACCCACCCACCTGCAGCGCTATTGAAACCGGACAGCACCACCCAGCGACCCATCCCACCCACGCGCCTGCAGCGTTACTAGAAAACGGCCTGCTGCACCAACCAGCAGCCCACGCAACCAACCACCCAGGCCTACCTGCATGAACAGGTGCGCCTCCACCAGGCTGAACAGCTGATGTGTCACCCAGCCGCCCACCCAGCACCCAGCCACCCACCTGCATGAACAGGTGCGCCTCCGCCAGGCTGAACAGCTGATGCACCAACCGCTGCCCACCCAGCCACACAACCACCCACCCAAACCCACCTGCATGAACAGGTGCGCCTCGGCCAGGCTGAACAGCGTGTCGATCAGCGCATAGTCTGGCTCATCAAACTCCTCCCGCTTGTCTGCAATTGTAGGGGTAGCAAAGCATATTGGAAAAGCTAGTCAAGCAAAGCCGATCAGCGCGTAGTCGGGCTCGTCAAACTCCTCCCGCTTGTCTGCATGTTAAGGGTTGAGAAGTGTGAGTCAGAGCAGCCCAACCAGCCATGTATGTCAGCAGCTCTTACTGTGGACGCGCCAGCCGTGTCCACCCCACATAACCAAAAAAGGAANCAACTCGGCTATCAGCAATGTGCCTTACCGGCGTCGTTGTACGTCTTAACGCGCTCCTCCCGGCTCAGCGGCTCAAAGCCGTGGAAAGCCAGCTTCACATACCTGGCTCAAAGGAACAAGGAGCGGAGGCTGCAGATTAGAGCCATGACAGGAGGCTGCTGTCCAGGGCCAAGAGCAACAAGCGAGGTCGCTGTAGAGGAAGCGGCAGCATGCGAGTGCAGGGCTGTTGTGTGACGATATGACGAGGCGAGCGTAACCACATATTAACTGATGGCCCGTACATTCCAGTGGTTCACCAATCTCAATTGTGCATGTCCACCTTCAGCATGTTGCCTCCCAGCAGCCAGCCAGCCAGCCAGCCAGCCAGCCAGCCAGCCAGCCAGCCAGCCTCACAACCAGGGAAAGTTCCAGCCTTTGCTGCTCACTTGTGCCGGTCCACCTTGAGCATGTTGCCGCGCCGCTTGTCGATCACCAGGCCCCTCATCATGTAGCGGTAGTCAAACGACAAGTCGTACAGGGCCTGGTTGGGGCAGGGAAGCGGCTGAGGTGGGCGTGCAAGTGGGCGGCATGCAGCTGTGTCATGTAGCGGTAGTCAAATGACAAGTCGTGGAGCGCCTGCAGGATTGGCACAACCGTATGGTCGCCGGCAGCACATGCCGACTGTCTGCCGCCCAGAACACGGGCCGCATCGGCGCCAAACTGCCCACCAGGAATGCACAGAGCGCATGCACCCACCACCCTCAATGCCCGTGCTGCAACTTGCAAGTTCGGCTCACCGCAGGATAGCCAAAGGCCTTGACCAGCTTGTCCACAGTCTGCCGGTGCGCCAGCCCCTCAAACGTGTCCGGCTTGTATTGCGCTGCACGGGGCAAAGACGGGCAGGCACTAGAGTGCATATTGACGATGTGAACCATGCAAAGGGACGCCGGCAGCCGCCTGGGAGCCTCTGCACTGGGCCCTGCACCCTGGTATGGCAATGCGCGCCGGCAACACCCACCTAGAGTGTAGTCCATGTCGAAGCCGACTGCTGCTATGCTGCGCATGTTCAGGCTGCAAGAGGCGTGGGCGGAGGAGAGCATCACAACTCATCAACACGCTAGTGGGCACTCGACTAAGCTGGCACACCAAAGCAGCCAGTGCATGCAACATGCACAGCGGTCAGGCGCAATGCCCGCGCCACCGGCAAGCGCTTCTTGGCTTTGGAGCGCACCTGCGGTTGCAGAACACGCGGCGGCGAATGTCGAGCGGCGACGCCCACACTTGGTCGGTCCATACCGGCTGCTCCTCTGCGGCAGGCAACGAGAGGTGGCAGCAAAGAAGGAGCATAGGCAGGGGTGCGATCGCAGCGCGCGGCAGTGGCAGCGGCAGCGGCAGGCAGCAGGCGCAGCAGTTCGTTTGTAGTTCAGGAGGGCAGCAGGCAGCTCAACAGTGTGTACACACAGAATGGCAGGGCAACCAGCTTGGCATCACGCCAATCCCACACGCACCTGACGTCGTCACTGGCGGCGGCGGAAAGCTAATGCCTGTGGATCTGCCGATGGTTGACCGGCTGTCCCTCTCTCGCCCGCTCGGCAGCGGGCCGGGACCGAACGTGCCGCCGTGCACGCCGCCTGTGCTGCTGCTGCCTGCGCTGCTGCTACTGCTGCTGCTGCTGCTGCTGCTGCTGCTCAGCTCTGCCACCAAGAAGCGTGCTCTGCAACAGCAAAGGGCATTGCCCGTCAAAAGTCGCACTGCACGTGAATAATACAGCAATGCAAAAACCGAGCGGCGTCCAACTCCTTCCCGGAAATGCAGCGCACCGGCTTGCTGCAGGGCCGCTGCGCATCTGCGCGCTGCGGCCCAGCGTTGCCGCCAGCCGCCCTGCTGCCCGGCAGCCCAGCATCCTGCTGCTGCTCGCCCTGTCCGTCGCCCTCGCCCCTGCTGCCGTGTGCGTGGCGGCGGCGGCGGCGGCCGGCATAGACTGGAGGGAGCGCGCTGAGCGACAGGTAGCTGCCTCCTGGTATGCTAGAGCGTTTGATCAAAGCGGGCCCAGCGCGGCCTGGCGACAGCAGAAGCCCGAGCCCTTGGGCGTTGCGCCGGTGGGGCGGTGCAAGGCCCTTATGGCGCACTCGACAGCTCGCTGGTGCGATCACAATGTCGTGAGCGGGGCCTGGGCCCTGCATATGGCCGATTCAGCCCCCGCCATCTCAGCGAGCATGAACACTTGCGGCACAAGTCGTGCAAGGCACCCCTGAGGCGCACATTGAAATCGTGGATAGCGTGCCGACGTTGCAAGAGAGCAGCCGGCTTGGTTGCAGGTCGCCAGGGTTTGGTGGCCACACTCTGCTAAAGCCACAAGGCAAGCTGCGTGCCTGGGGGTGTGCAGATCGCATAGAAAATGCACTGGGCAATGCTGCACGGCGGGAACGCACATGACCAAGCCACAGCCTCGCCGCCGCCGCTGCCGCCCACTTGCACCACCCTGCTGCCTGCCCCGCCCCTTGTTCAGGGACAATGGGAGAGCAGCCGTCTTTGCACCTGGAAACACTAGAAGACCAGGGCAGCCTCGCAGAGCCACCCAAGCTGCCTAGCCGGCGCCTGCGCATTCTAAGTGTACACGGTTTCCGCCAGTCGGCACGTGGCTTTGAGGTTTGTTTGTTGCAGCATCATGCAGTGACCGGGTCATGCTTGCTGCGATGGTATACAGGAAGCGATGCCTGCCTTGCAGCCCTTTGCTTGGTGCTGATCCCCCTGAGTGGCGCTCTGCAACTCCCACTCCCACTCCCACTCCCACTCCCACCGCCGCCTGCCAGGGGCGCACCCACGCTCTTCGCCGGCGGCTAAAAGACCTGGCTGACTTTGTATTCATTGATGCGCCGCATGAGCTGCCGGTGTGGGGCGGGCAGCACGAAAAAGTGCCTGAGCTGGCTGGACCTGCAGATGACGCAAGGCCAGCAGCAACAGMGCTGACGGCAGCCAGGCAGCCGCAGCAGGCTCAGCAGCAGCACACTTCAGCCGCCAAGCGCGCATGGCTGCTTGTGCCGGAGCAGTATGCCGCCTTGCACCAGCCCGCAGCAGCATGCAGCAGCAGCAGCACGGCGCCATTTGCCACCGACCCAGCGCAGTATGAGCAGCAGACTGCGGGGTGGCAGGAGTCGCTAGCCACGGTACAGCAGGCTTTGGCGGAGCTGGGTCCATTTGACGGCATTCTAGGCCTGTCACAGGGCGCAGGGGTGGCAGCAGTGCTTGTGGCGTTGCAGTGGCAGGCACAGCAGGCACAGCAGCAGCAGGAGCAGCCGGCCGGCAGCCGCTACGGCAGCAGTGGCAGCAGTGCGCAGTGTGCTGCTTGGCCGCTGAAGTTTGCGGTTCTGTGCTCTGGCTTCTGCTCACGGGTCCCCGAGCACGTACAGCTGCTCTCAGAAGCGGCTGCAGCCGGAGGCGTTGACCTGCCATCACTGCACATCTTTGGTGGAGGTGAGGGGAACCACCAAGGGTGGGCAGTTGGCTGCTTGCAAGCGCAACCCCCGACCTCCTTGTCTGTTTGGCCGGGCTGCAAGCATGCTGCAGCGCTGCTCTTCCTATTACCTGTTGTTGTTCGAGTTGCTTCCTGCCTCCTGATGCAGGGGAAGGGGACCGCCAGATTAGCACAGAGGAGAGCACGGCGCTGGCGGCCTGCTTTCAAGCTGAACAGGTGAAGTGCTGCCATGGGAGGAATTTAGCTGTTCAAGGTGATTGACCACGAAGCAGGCGTTGCTCCCACGCACCTGGAACCTGCAAGCTTTGTTCGTGATGTGTGCCTCACCAGTGGTTTGCCCCCGCCCTTGCAGCGGTCGGAAGTGCGGCACGGCGCCGGCCACCTCATCCCCAGCAGCGGCGAAGCGCTGAATGCACTGCGAGAGTTCCTGCTGCGGCAGCAGCTGTGCCTGCGAGCCAGCGCCGCGGCAACACCAGCAGTGTGAACCGGCTTTGTGAGAGAGTTGGCACCACTAGCCCTGCGGTTTGCCGCAGCTTTTATAGCGCAGCCCGCCAGCCCGTTGCCCCTGTGCTTCTGCCTGCTGGCCCTCCTCCTTGAAGTGTGATGTTTGATTTGAACACGATCTCTCAACGCAGTTATTATCTATCATCCTAAATCTAAAAGCACTCCTCCAGCTGGCCAGAACACCCATCGCATGCCCTGCGTGCCCCTCACCTAAGCTGACGCCGGCTGACCACTGTTGCTCTCGCACCGGCAGTGGCCCTACCTACGATGCTTTCTGCCAGCTGCAGCTATACAGCAGCATGCTGGACCGGCCCCTGCTGCGCCCCGTCCACAGCCGGCTGCTGGGCCTGCTCAGTCAGCACCTGCTGTGCCTGCTGTACCTGCTGGGCCTCAAACGGCACCTGTTCCACGTGCTGTGCCTGCTGGACATCAAACGGCACCTGCTCCACCTGCTGCGGCTGCTGGGCCCGCTCAATCGGCAACGGCAGTCCCTGGTTGACAGGTGCCTGCTGCGGCTGGTGGGGCTGCTGGGCTTGCGCCACCGGCATGGGCTGTGCCTGCCGCGCCTGCTGCGGCTGCACTATCTGCACCGGTTGCGCCGCCGGCACAGGCTGCGCTTGCTGCGCCTGCTGTGCCTGCTGCGGCTGCTGTGCCTGCTGCGCCTGCACCGGTACCGGCTGCGCCTGCTGTGCCTGCTGCGGCTGCTGTGCCTGCTCGCGGCCCAGCAGCTGCAGTCTGTGCTCCAGCTCGCCCAGCGCATGGTTGCATAATGCCCGCTGCACAGCTCGCAGCACTGCCCCAACCACTCCTTCCCACGGCGCCCATCCCGGCCAGGCCGCGTCAAGCAGCGCTTGGGCGCGAGGCAGCAGCTGCCTCAGCAGCTCTAAGTATGGCAGCTGCTCCTCCCGCGCAGCTGCTGCCTCAGTGACCTCGTTGAAGGCCCGCTCCAGGCGGCTGTGCATCACAGCCCGGACCTGCCGCCGCAGTGCATCGTCTGCCTGCAGGTCGGGTGGTGTGGCACGCCACATGTGCCGCACTGCAGGCAAAATGGAGGTGGGGAGGGAATGGTCACTGTGTCTTGGCTACACGCATCTGAGTGGGCAGGCAATGTATACAGGGCTGGCTGAGGCAATGAGCAGGAGGGGCTCGGCTGCACAGGCACATTGATCAGGCATCGTAGTGGTGGGCAGCGATGTGTGGCCTGCAGCTGGCAGTAAAGGCCTCAGCAGGTGGGTAAGTGCATGCAACCCAGAAGCGCCCACCTGCGTCGTGCGCCGGGTGGATGATGGCATCCCACGCCCGCTGGTAGTAGGCCTCCCGCTGCACAGCTCGCTCCTGCGCCGCCTCCATCTCGGCTGCAGTCATCTCCGGCCGCTCGCCAGGCAGGCCGTACCTGCAGAAAGAAGTGCGCGGTGGTCCATGATATGCGCCTGTGCCGCTCCAGGCTGGTTAATCACCGGTTGGTCACAAATGTTGACTTACAGCGGGCACTTGCCGTCGGCGAAATGGTCGTAGGCCCGCTGCTCGCCAATGGCGTTGCCGCAGCACCAGCACAGCAGGGCTCTGCAGCCGCCGCAGGTGACCTTGTTGCAGTACTGTGGATTGGGCGGCACAGTTGGGACAGAGATGATACTCTAAGGGCGGCCATCATCCAGCTGATGCCACCTGGCACAGACTGACCAACATTGTACAACAGCAGTTGGATCTGCAAGCAGGCTGGAACGAACTGCTCGTCGACTCCCCAACAGCCCACCTTGGCCTTCTGCTGCGGCCCAAAGCCGCACTCGGGGCAGAACAGCACCCGCTCGCCGCCCTCCAGCTGCTGGATGCCACGCGGGCGCCGCGCCGCCTCGCGCGCCCTGCGCACAACAAGGCCAGGCAAGGCGAAGCCTGCCGAGGTCACATGCACTGCGGCATGCGACAGAATGTGACAGGCCATGCATGCGCAGAGTCAACTGCGGGGAACACTGCCACAAACAGCAGCCCTGCAGCCTCCCTGGCCCTGGCTCACTCCGCCAGAGGCTGGCCCTTGTGGCAGCAGGGGCAGGGCGCGTCTGCTGGTGAGTCTGCTTCCGCCAGGATCATAAAATGGCACAGACGGCACTCGATGAGCTCGCCGCCCTCCCGCGCCACAGCTGCTGTCGCCAGGGCGGTGAAGCGCTGGTAGGCGGCAGACGGGTCGTCCAGAGGCGGCAGGCGCGCCGCCGCCCGCTGCCGCCGCACTTCACCACAGTCGCAGAGCACCAAAACGCCTTGCTGGAGGTCCTCTTCAGACAGCAGCTGCACAAGGGGAGCGGTAGGTGGGTGTTGGGGCTACCTGTAGGGGTGTCTGCACACCTCCCTTCTAACGTGGGCACAGCCTCGCATCCCGCCGCCCCGCCCCGCCAAAGGTCCGCACCTCCTGGCAGTCGGGTTTCTGGCACTTGGGGTGCACGCCTCCCTGGTAGGCGGTGTGCAGGTAGTTGGCCAGGCACGGGTTGCAGAATGGGTGGCCGCAGTCGAGGTGGGTGTGCTCCGGCGGCTCCACCTCGCACATGCACACCGGGCAGGTGAGCGCCTCTGCTGCCTCTGCTGCGCCCAGGCCGCGCCGCACAGACTTGCAGGCGGGGCAGGCCAGGAGGGAGCGGCGGCGGGTGGAGCTGCCCCGCGGCTGCGGCAGCAGTGCGGCCGGCAGCGGCAGCTGTGCGGGGGCAGGTGGCTTGATGGGTGCTGGTGGGGCAGCGCCTGCTGGTGTGAGTGGCAGCACAGCATGCAGGGGAGGTGGTTTGATGGGTGCTGGTGGGGCAGGTCCTGCTGGTGCGGGTGGCTGCCCAGCGGGCAGT
>JADXDR010000139.1:147316-170520 GCA_025026875.1 Chlorella ohadii
CGCCACCCCAAGCGCACCCGCCATCCTCGTTCTGGTGGTTGCGCAGGTAGCGCACCATCTCAGCCCGGTGCTCCTTGCTGCATGTTTGGGCAGTTTGGGAGGCAGGCAGGCAGGCAGGCACATGTTGGGTGGCACATGGTATCGCGCGTGCATGCAACCCCAGCCATTGCGCGTCTCAATGCCTGGTCCAGCGCTGGCACAAGCAGCCACCAGCAACTTGGTTGTCTGCCAGCAGCAACACAAGCCCAACACCACAGCACTGGAGCGTACTCCAGGACCACAGCGGGCACAGCGTACCTCAACGTGCTGTCCAGCACGCCGCAGGTGTACAGCGCAATCACCATGCCGGGCATGAGGAACATCGGGCCGCCATAGTCGCCCGGCCAGTGGCCGTCGTCCGCCTGCGTGTTGCATGAGGGCATGGAAGGCAGTGAGAGCCAGCATGGATGATGCAAGTGGGCAGCCACAGAGCCACGACATGCCATGGCAGGGCGCGACAGCCTGAACAGTGGGGCCGGGCGCCAGTCGGCCAGCATGCCGCTCACAACAGCCTCTTTGCGTGCATGCTGAGAGAAAGTCAGCAAGCTCGAGGTGCAGCGGAGCAGCTCCAATGACACATGCTTACAAAGCAGCCAGCCCAGCCGGAAAAGGACAGATAGATGTTGACAGCGCCCGGCCCACCTGCAGCCCCTTGTTAGAATGAGGAGCTCTGCACGCCTCTGGTATTGCTGCAGGCCAGCCCACCTTCCTGGAATCCAGCAACCCTGGCCTACAGTACCTGCAGCCCCTCATAGAATGAGATGCCGTTGCGCAGGGCCCCCTCCACAGTGCCAGCTGGCACAGCCCCGCTGCTGCCCATGCCCGCCTTGTCAACTGGGAAGGGTCCGCTCTGCCGCCGCCCCTCGCACTGCAGCCTGCGGTTGTGCATAGCAGTGGGGCGCAGCCGGGGTGAGGTGTCACAGACCGGCAATCCTGGAACATTCAGCAGCAGCAATGTGCTCGCCCGGCGCCTGCCAGGGGCACACGTCTCAACGTAGCAGCGCCCTACACGCTGCAAACATGCAAGCAGCACACAAACAGCCGCCGCAGCCGCCGCAGCAGCAGCCACCGCCGCCGCCGCCGCCGCAGCCGCCGCAGCGCACCTCAGCAGCTCATCAGAGCTGTGCTTCTGGGTGAGGCGGTTGTCCACAAACCGCTGCCGCAGCTCCTCAACACGCTTGCGCTGCTCCGGAGTGCCGGCGGCAGGGTCCCACACCCACACCTGCCAGGGGTGGGATGGAGGGCATATGTATGACGCGTCGTTCGAAGCACTGCTGCAAAAAGGGGCCCTGACGAGGAGCTGGGCCGTGCGGCATCAACCTGGGCGATTGAAAGCCTGCCACCCGGTTCCCGCCACCGCCTCAAGAGCACAGCAGCCCCGGCGCACCTGCCGGCCCACGTTGCCGTTCAGGCTGTGCAGCAGCGGGTGTCCATCGCTGTCCCAGGCTGTGGTGAAGCGCCACATAGCTGCAGCTGCTGGGGCAGGCCAGGCACCAGCAGCAGCTGCGGCACGAGCGGTGGCGGGTGGGCATGGCGGGTGGGGCGCTGGCTGCACAGCGGCGGCCAGCGCGGGATGCAGGCGTTTGTGGCTTCCGTGCTGATCGCGATGCAACCATGCATCAGCGCGTTGTGTCAAAGCGGAGACGGGCAGCGAAGGGTTGGGCGCCCCCGCGCGCTGGCAGGCACCGATCGGTGGCTAATGATGCACGATGCTCACCTCAATTGCCGATGCCGCTGCTCCCGAGGGCCGGCGAGCAGCACGCGCAGCGGCAAAGTTCGAGCTGCGCTCAGAAGCCGCCTGTGCAAGCCGTCGGCGATCCAATATAATGGGGAATCGCCCAGGAGGGGGTTGAAACGGTGCTTGGTGCTCTGCAACCGCATGCTGTGCACGGCATTGTTTGGTCAGCGGTTGCCGCCTTCTGCCGCAGCTTGCCGCCCTGCTGGTGCAGCTGCTTGCTCCCCAATAATGCTCAAGCCTACTAGCACGCTGCCCCACCATCTGACGATGCATTACTGTCACAAAGGAAAAGGTTGGCTGCGCTGACGGTGTCACGGTGCGGAGAAAGTGGCATTAGGGGAGGGAGCAGCTGGCGCGCGCTGCCAAGGCATTGGGAGGGAGGGTAATCCTTGGAGGGCTGTTATTGGAGGGGAAGAGTACCAAGGGGGAGTGCATGCGTCAACGAAGGCGGAGGAAGAGTATTGCAGTATCAAAACGCGTTGGGCAAAGGTTATTCAAAGGGAGGTACACCGAAGGGGGCAGATACGCTTCGAGCGTCCAGCGCACGGCGCCGCTGCAACCAATGGGCCGGCGGGGCACCAAYCGGGSSRGCTGCATGSCCGCCGCAACTTGCCGCCGGCCCGCAGCTACCAAAAAAGACGGTGGATTACGGTGGGTCAAGAGAGGGACGAGGGTTGCCTTATCGGCGCGAGGATCCATTCACTGGGTCTGATGCCGCGCTGCGCAGGTCGGTTACTTTCACGCTCGCGGGGTTGCCCTGGAAGGCGGTGGCGATGAAAGTGATGTCGCCGGTCCGCTGCAGCGTCAGAGGGCAGGCCGTGGMGATGGGCACCTGCCCCGTCCGCTGGGCACTGCGGGCAGCGAGGGGAGGCAGGCGGAGCGGTCGGCACAGCGGGTCAGCACGTCAGCCAGTACCTCGAGTCCCTAAGCAGTCGTCGGGTTGATGGGAAGGGTGCCGGTTCTGCAGGCCCTCACGCATTGAGACGCTTGCAGCTTGGTTCAGCCGCAACGACGGCCATTCTTGGCTGTGGGCCCTCAACACACACAGAAATTTTGATGCCTACTAACACCCGCCCAGAGCTCACACGCAGATGTGGGTTTCCTTCCACCCCGACGTGAATGCCACGTCGATGCGGTAGTAGGCCCAGCCGTTGACGGGGTAGGACACCAGCGGAGTGAAGTTCTCGGGGTTGATGGTCATGGTCCACCGCAGGAACCCGATGATCGCTAGGTCTGTGATGGCCGGCTTGCTGCGGCAGGGGCGGGGGCGGGCATTGGGGGCTCGGATGGGCGGGTGGGTGGGCGAGCAACAGCGCGCTGTTGGTGTGCCGGCCTGCTGCCGAGGCATGAAAGCTTGTACAGCTGGCGGTGGTGCAGCAGCGCCCATGCGCACACCGCACGATACCCAACTCGTGCACGTTGCACAAACCAACGGGTCAGCCCCCAAAGCAGACACTCACGGGAAGAGGGGCACGGTCAGCCCGTCTTGCGAGCCTTCATCACTGAGCCTCAGGCCATCCGACTTGACCGCCACGCTCTCCACCTTGTAAGGCACCTCCTGCTGCACCAGTCCTGCCAGGTTGCACTCGGCAACTTGCGACGACCCCGCCGGGAACGGGCAGTTGACCTTGATGGGGTTGGCGCACGCGCCAAACAGCAGGCGGCGCAGCAGGCCCACCGGCTTGCACAGCTGCATGCGGCACTGCGCCCAGGGGCCACCGGACGGTGCCCAGCACTGGGCTGTGACAGGGTCTAAGGGGTCGATGAGGACCTCGGGGGCCCTGCAGTGGGTTGGGGCAGGTTGGCAGGCAGAGGAGGCGAGTGAATGGCAGAGCAAAGGGGGTTGAAGGGAGTGTGCAGTAAGTGAGGCTGAGCAGCAACGTGAGCAGCAGATGAGCAGCGTGATGCAACAACACTGGTACAGGGTGCCTGCCAAAATATGGGGCTTGATACCAGCCCACAGACACTCACGGCAGCTGCAGGCAGACACGCAGCCCCGGCATGGGAAGCGGGAGGGGCGGCGCATACCATGTGAACCAGCAGCATGTGCACTGGCAAACCATTATGCCACACTCACGCGGCCTGGCCGGTGGTGAAGTCCAGCACGTTGGACTTTGGGGTCACCACCTGGTTGTTGGCACTGACTGCCACGCACGAGTATCTGCGGCGGTTGGCGGGCGGTTGGAGGGGATGCTGAGAGCTGGACACCACAAGAGTGGCATGAAGGCAGGAGTGAAGTGCAGCACCAAACAGCACTTGCGCCACTGACGGCATGCAGCTCTGGGCAGGAGCCCATCCCCAACCGGCCAGGCAGCGCTGAGGGTGGCGAGGAGGCATGTCGGCCCCCTCTCCAGGTTGCAACCTCCTCTTCCCTACACTGCCCACCCCGCTGCTGTTCAAAGCACTGCAGCCAGCAGCACACGGCCACAAACCACCATCTGCCGCTCACTTGTACGCAGTGGAAGCCTCCAGGCTAGGCAGGTAGCACTCAGAGGTGCAGGTGTTGTCGGCGGCAAGTCGGCGCCGGCGCGCGCCGATGGGGCACGACTCCATTGCGGTGCACTTTGTTCCCTGGCACAGCGTGCAGTTGAACTTTGCCCAGGGACCTCCCTCGGTGGGCCCCTTGACGCAGGCGACGGCATCATAGTAAGTGGCATCGACAGAGACGATTGTGGGGCCGCTACGGGGCGGGCGAGGGGGCGGGGTGGGAGAGGGGCAGACAGTTAGCAGCGGCAGGCGCTCCAAGGCTGCCAATGGCTTCTGCAGTAACAACATGCACTCAGCGGCTGAAAAGCAACGACAGCCACAGAATGCCCATACAGCTATGTACAGATCTTGAACAAAACACCCCTGCCCCCTGTCACCCCACTCACTCCTGGTTGGACGTCTTGAACGCCTTCTCCGCAGACTGCCGGCTGGAGACGGTGCCGTTGACGGCCGCCGCGCTGACTGTGTAGTTTGTGTTCTTCAGCAGCCCGGTCAGCGTGCACATGGTGCGCGTGCCGTTGGCGTTGACGGGGGTGCAGCTCTGGGGGCCACAGCTGCCGCCCACCCGGCAGACTGTGAGCACGTACTTGGCCCAACCTCCGGGCGGGGCGGTGGCCGGCGGTGCCACGCTGACCGTTGCAGTGGTGATGCCTATCATGCTGGGGACAATGGCGATGGAGGGCGCCCTGCAGGGGTGGTGTGAGGGTTGAAGGGAGCAGGGGAAGGGTTGAGGCTGTGCGGGGGCCGCAAGCATGGCTACAGCCAGCCTCCCAGGCAGCGCATGAAACTTGCCTAGCAGCTGCAGCAGGCAGGCGGGCAGGCTGCGGCTGGTAGGCAGGCTCATGCGCAGCTGCAGCAGGCAGGCGGAGCCGCGGCTGGTAGGCATGCTCAAAAGTCAGCTGCAGCAGGCCGTTCTTTGGAGCCACTCACGAGTAAACGGGGGTGGTGAACTGGGCGGGTTCCGAGTCTGGGCTCTGCGTGCCGTCCGACCGCCGCGCGCTGACTGTTAGGGTGTAACTCGTGCCCATGCTCAGTTCAGTGAGTGAGCAGTTGGTGGGGGAGTTGGCGGAGGCAACCGCGGCGCACGCGGTGGTGTTGCAGCTCTGGGTGCCCCGCAGGCACAGGGTGAGGGAGTAGGAGCTCCAGGGCCGGCCCTTGGTGGGGGGCGTGATGGTTGCCACCGCTGAGGTGGGGGTGATGCTGCCCACCACCACCGTGGGCGCCCTGCATACATTGAAGGGACGAGTGCATTGGATTACGTGAGGCGGTGCACAAAAGGTTCCACGAGGCTGCGCTGCAGCGACAGGCAGTCTGGGCAGAAACAGCGGCGGAGAACGATCATGCATGCTTGCACCCCTCCCACTTGCGCACATCTTCATTTCACGCTCGCAACTCACGGGTAAGTGGTGGTTGTGAACTGGACCGCACTTGACTCTGGGCTCTGGCCGCCAGGCCGCTTCGCCGTCGCCGTCACCGTGTACGTCACTCCCATTGCCAGCTTGGTCAGGGGGCAGTTGGTGGGCGCGTCGGGGTCGGACACCGCAGGGCAGGCCGTGCTGTTGCAGTTTTGCGTGCCCTTGACACAAAGCCGAAGGGAGTACGAACTCCAGGGCCGGCCGAGCGCGGGCGGCGTCACAACTGCCACGGCGGAGTTGGAGGTCACGTTCTTCACAGCCACCGTGGGAGGCCTGCAGTGTGTGGGTTGGAGGGCAGGGCTGGGGCTGTGTGGGAGGGGCTGGGTGGGAGGTGCTAAGAGCCCGGCAGCCTTGTGGGTCAATGGTTGATCTCAAGCCCAAAGATGCAGCGCACAGTCGTGCGATGCCCGTTCAGATCCCCCCTTCCCGCCCAAACTGCAGCAGACAAAGACACTCACGGGTAGGTGGGCGTGACGAACTGGACAGGCTCCGAGTCTGGGCTGATTGTGCCGTCTGATCTCCGGGCGCTGGCGGTCAGCGTGTAAGCCACACCCACGCCCAAGCCGGTCAGGGGGCAGTCGGTGGGCGAGTTGGGGGCGGCCACTGCTGTGCAGGACGTGACTGTGCAGCTGAGCGTGCCCGTGACGCACAGGGTGAGGGAGTAGCTGCTCCACGGCCGGTTGCTGGCTGGCGGCGTCACGGTCGCCACCGCTGAGGTGGGAGTGATGCTGCCCACCACCACTGACGGAGGCCTGCACTCATTGTTGGGTGGTGAGCAAGGGCAGGGTGTGGGTGGGGCAGTGTCTGCGGTGGGCCCAGTTGAATTGCCAGCGAAAAAATGTGCAACACACCAGTGCAGCAGGGCAAGCCAGTGCCCAGGCAATGCGCTAGCAGGCACATTGGTGCTGCAGCCCGCACTCACGGGATGTTGGGTGGGGTGGCCACCTGCCCAGTGACAGACTGCGCTGAGCGCTCGCCCAGTGAAGAGACAGCGGTGGACACAAAGTTGTACCTGCAGAGAGATGAAGAGGCCGAAGCTGGTTTACACACGCTGGCAGCTTGGGCAGACGCACATGCAGACAAACTGTGTTCCAGGCCGGCGTGTGCCCTCTGCCACAGCATGGGCAACACTGCAGGAAAAAGTCCTGCGCTGCAGCTGTCCACACTGCAGCTGTTGGAGCGCTTGCAAGCACGCAGCCTGGTTTGCCTGCCAGCCCCGCCGCGCTCACGTTGTGTCAGGGCTGCGCCCGGTAACTGTGGCGGTGGAGATCGCCAGCAGGCGTCGCCGGCCGGCACTGCTCACGCGCTGGGTCACGCAGGCCGGCTGCGGGCCGCTCACCGGGCACACGGTCACATCGTACGCAGCCCTGCAAGGGAGCAAGGAGGACTCAGATCCAGTTTGTAATGGTGCACCAGGGAGCAAGGGAACGTTCAGATCTAGTGAAAACTTGTGGCAGCACACCAGCCAACCCCTACGCGTCTGCTGTGCATCTGGGCAGCACCTGCTTCCAGCAGACAGGAACCAGAATCTGCTTTCCGGCACTTCCCCCACTGCTGCCACACCGTACCACAAAGCTGGGACCACCCAGCAGCTGCTCATGCTCACCAGGTGCCGCCATTTGCAGGTGCCAGGCTGGGTGGCGCAATGCTGATCACCACAACAGTCGCGCTGCGCGCCGTGCCGCTGTTCAGGGGCGCATTGGCTGCAGGCGTCACAAACGGCAGCATGTTGCTGGCTGGCGATGCCGCGCCTTTGCGCCCGACCACAGTGACATCATACCTGCAGCGAGAGAAGGAACAGGAAAGGTGGGCTAAGTGGGGCAGGCAAGCAGTTAACAGTGCCCATGCAGAGGCATGCTGCGCCACAGCAGCAGCCAGCCTTGTTGTTCACCTGCCCTTGCTAAGCAGCCGCACAGCTACATCCGTGTGCGCACTCACTGTGTTGCGGGCTTCAGGCCGGTGAAGCGGCCAGACAGCGGGTTGGACACCGTTGAGGTTGCGCTAGCACCGCCACTAGGGGGCTTGGCAGTGAACGTGTACTGCAGAAGCAAGCCAAGCCAGGTAGGGGTGGGACGACAAAGCTTAATTGGCAGGGCGCAAGGGAAGCTGCACCTGGACATGACCCGTGTTCTACATCCTCCTCTTGTTCAACTTGCAACCCCTTGCAGCCCGCTGCCCAAAGCCACGCAGGGCGCACCTGCTTGAACGTGATGCTACCGGGGGCAGCCGCTGTGGCTGCGCCCGTGACCGCGCTAGTGGCCGCAGCCGTCAGCAGGATGGGCGCGCCCGCTGGCGGCATGGTCAGCGGCAGGCTGTTTGAGGCGGGCACCTGGCTGCCCCCCACCACCGCCGTAGCAGTCACGGTGTAGCTCGCCCCTGCCGCCAGTCCCGCCACAGAGACCTGAGTGGAGGTGCCGTTGGCTGCCACGCACTTGGTCGGCGCGCTCTTGAGGCACACACTGACCAAGTAGCGAGTCACTGCTGAACCGCTTGTGGGCGGCGACAGCCGGACGAGGGCTGTGGTGTTCGCAGTCGGGCTTGCTGCCACGAGGGTGGGGGCTCCCAGCCGGCCAGTGCGCACCACCAGGCTGTTGCTGCTCGCCGCCTCCTGGCCGGAGCTGCTGACGCCCACCACCCGTATCGTATCTGCGGCGCACGATGGGAGCTTGAATTCCCACATGAGGCAGCTGCATGCATGCAACACCCACAGCAGCCGCACGTGGCATGCACCTCAGCAGCCAGTTGCAGCAGCGGAGGAGGGAGCGCAGCTTGCATAGAGCACAGCAAGCTGCCCCAGACCGGCTTGCGCCCTGCACACTCACAGGACGTGTCTGGCGCTAGGCCGTACCACCACGCCACCGGCGAGTCAACCTCCTGAGTGACGGCCAGGCCGCTGGATGGTGCGGCCGTAAACCGCCACTTGGCCCATGTCACGTTGGCGGCGCCAGCGGCGGTGGCGGTGGCTGAGTAAGGCCCAAAGCCCTGGGCAGCCGTCAGCTTGGGCGCTGGCACAGCTGCGGGGGCGGCAGGGGAGCGCCACGGCGGCCAGCGATGCATCAGACAGGCCCGGACTGTGACATAAGCGCTGGGCACATACCGTGCCGCTCCCCAGTGCAGCAGCTTGCAAGGCATAACAACAACCTCCATTTTCCCTGCCCCCAGAGCCGACTGCTTGCAGCACACAGCTTCCTGCCCGGACCGCACTCACACTCGCAGGAGCAGGGGTAAGATGCCTCGTTGACTAGGCGCAAGCCCGAGCCGCCGTAGAGCACCATGCGGCCAAAGCTGGCGGGCGGAAACACCGAGGCTGTATTCCTGCGCAGCTTGTCCAGGAACTGCGCCAGCGTCTGCTTTCCAGCAGCGGCGTTGAACACTGTGCCATGGATGTTGGTGTTGAACACCAGGCGGCCGGACTTGACATCCGCAGGCTGGCCGGGGGGCCAGACCACGCCGCCCTTAGAGCTAGTGCCGGCCGTCTTTGCTATAGTGGCTGCAGCCAGGGATGCAAAATGCGAGGGCAAAATGTGGGCAGCAGGCGAGCTTGTAAATGCAAACAGCACTCGGGGCATGCAGCACGTGTCTGAGCCCCATTGAACACACTCGGCAGCACAGCACAGGGCCTGCGGCAGCGCTCACGTGACACAGGGGCTGCGCATGCCCGCCAGTGGTTGCCAAAGCGGTAAGACACGCCCTGAGTGATCATCGTGGTAAAGTACACGCCAGCGCCTGCAGTGGAGGGTGGAAGGCTTCGATGTGAGGCAGGCAGGAAAGCATCAGCAGAAGCAGCAACAGCAGCAGCAGAAGCAGCAACAGCAGCAGCCAGCTCCCGGCACGCCGCTTAACAGGGCCCTGCTGCCGCCTGCTGGCCTTGCCTAGCCATGTGGCCCCACCTGCGGGCAGCTGCTTGAGGATGGCGGCCTTGAAGGCGGCAGCCTGCTGCTCGCCGATCTTGGAGGGCGGAATGTCCCACCAAACTATCGAAAACTGGGCGGCAAGGTTTGTGCCAGCGGGGGCGGCAGGAGCAGACAGCTCCCTGCCAAACCCATCAGCCTGCGTCAAAAGGCAGCAATGGGTGCACTTGTTTTGCCACATGCAAGCAGGCGGCTGGAATGCACTTTTGGCGTGGTCTGCTCGTTCAGCAACACTGGCTGTCAAGCACGAGCCCCTGACTGCAGCAGCAGCAGCAGCAGCAGCAGCACAGCTGGCCCTCACCAGGTAAGGGAAGCCAAGGGTGACCATGTAGACATTTCCAAACAGGGACCTGGCGCGTGGCACAGGCACGTAAAACAGCGGCCGCACGTCGCCCAGCAGCTTGACGTGCAGCGTGCGCGCCGCCGCCTTGCCGGCCTCGCAGCTGCCGCTGAACACCACAATGGTGTGCACCAGGATGCCGCCCTTTATCGTATTGGGCTCCGTGGACCACGGCAGCACATCTGAGATGGCACCTGCCAACAAAGGAGAGCAGCCGCAGCTCAACACCAGCCAAACAAAATAACAAAGCAAAGGGTCCGGCGTGTTGAGCAGTACNTTTTTAAGCACGAGCGCCCCTGCGGCATGCAGGGCACAGCCAAACGAACGTGCCAGCAGCTGCCACTGCGGCGCCCAGCTCAGGCACACCGGCCACAACAGCATTGCAAAATCATGTACTGAGCACTCAGAACAACCCTGGACAGGCTGCAAATCACAAGCAGCAAGCAGTACCACGACCCTTGCACTTCGGTGTGGCGCACCGGCGGGGGCCAGGCGCTTCACAGTGTCAATATACGTGGCGCGCACGAGCTCGAACGCCGCAGCATCCTTGACGTTGGGCAGGGCAGGGATGATGTAGAGCGCGGCACGCGGGCAGCTGGGGTCGCTGGCGGCGGCGAGCCTGCGGCGGCGGCAGCGGCGGCGGAGGGCGGCTGAGGCACAAATTGCCGCCAATCGGAGCTCCACCAGCTCACTGACATCCTCCGGCTCCCGTGGGAGAGCGCAGCAGGCGTGGGTCGTGGAGTGGGCAGGTCGCTCCGGCGCGAGGGCCGGGCTCGGGGGGCGCATCGTTGGCAAAGGGCTATCATGCATCTGCATGCGAGCTGCATAGTTTGCAGGCACGCCGGGGCAGCGCACTGCACGGGGGCAGCTGCCCCAAGTTGGGGCGGGAAACCGGGAGTGCCCACCTGCGCAGCGCACTGCTCGTCGGCTCCCCAGCACCTGCTGGTATCGCTGCAAGCGCCTGCAGCGGGCAGGGGGGTTGGGGAGCAGCAGTGGGGGGATCCAGCGACCCCACGAGCTTGCTGCTTGCCCGTCGCCGGCTCCCCATCGCTTCTCCTCACCAGCAGGACCGCTAGAACCTCTAGAAGAGGCGGGGGCCGCCCCATAGCCACCGGTCGCGACAGCTCTCCGGCCGCCGGCGGCTGCAGCTACTTGCTGGGCGCGGTGGAGCGCCTAAGAAGTCGGCCACGCATCGTGGATGCAGAGTAAAGTGTGTGCAAGGAATGGCGCGCTTCACCGCCGTCGCCGGCGGGAGTGGTGCCGCCGCCAGCACATGCACCCATGCGGTCGCGACCGGTCGGCATGCCTGCAACATGGCCTCCGCAATGAACAACATCTGATAGTGCCCCCAAATGACATGCAAGTGGTGCAGAGAAATGTGGCAAGCCGGCGAGCTGCCGACCAGCCTGCCGACCGCCCCTCGACAGCGCCGACGGCGCGCATGCACGCTCATGTTAGTTGGCAGGGTCCTGGAGTTGGCAGCCCTTGCAAGCAATAACATCTGTGGGGCAGGTTGGTCGAGCTCAACAGCCAGGCAATGCTGGTGCAGGCATCGGTGGCTGGAAACACATCAGAAGGTGTCCCGGAGCGTGCTGCGCGCCGCCAGGTACGCCCGCCCCTCGAGCACCAGCTCCTCTGATGCTCGAAGCCGCTCTGCCGTGCTGCGAGTGTACAGCAGCTGCTGCAGGCGCTCGGGGCCCATGTCCAGCGTGCYGGCCAGCGCAANGGAAAAGCGCTCCCGCCGCTCAGCCTCCGAGTAGTCCTGTCGCAGTGCGTCTGCATGGGGAGAGCCAAGGGGATGCAGGCTGTGCCGGCGGCTTGTTGCGCTGCGGCTGCATGTCTGCAGGGCTGTGAGCAGCCACTTCATATGCATAGAGGCCCACTGATTGCAGGACTCAGAGTGCCCTAGGAGAAAAAGCAAGTTGTGCCACTCACCTGAGCACAGGTATTCAGTTGTGCGCTCGGACACCGTCTCCTCGTCGCCCAGCAGCCCCGCCAGCTGCAGTGCAGGATTCACCAAACGAACGGCATGCTAAGCTTGGGTGTGCTGGGAGTGTGATGGGAGAGCCGTTGGGCATGGATGGGAGGCTGCTCAGGCTGTACGGCTCCAGCAGGCAAGCTGCAGCACCCGCTATGTGCTGCAGACGAAGCTGCAGGGCAGGGCTGGTCCATGCTGCCCTGCCCTTGCACGGCACTGACAGCCCATCTCAATCAAATATACACACACACCTGGACCATGCGCATGAGGGTGGGGTCTGCGCTGGGCGCGGTGGGCACGCTCTCTCGCGCCGCGGCATCGGGCGCCCACCGCCGCACCTCCAGCGAGAAAATCTCGTTGCCTGCGGAACATCGTGCGACCAGCGGTGACTCGATGCACAGCTCATACGGAATGCACATACCAACGGTCCCCGGGCTGGGTCTCATATGCTCAGCACAAATCAGGTAGGCAGGCCTCACAGCATGCACTCCACTCACCCAGCGGGCTGCCCTGGGTGAATAGCTTGGAGGCCAGCTGCTTCACGTCCTGCATCGCCTGCAGCAAGGAGGACAATAGAACGGACAATAGAACAGAAGGAAACAGTGAGCTTTGGCAGCAGCGAGCTGCTTCACGTCCTGCATCGCCTACAGCAACAAGGCASACYYGGGWMYTATGAAGACACGAGATCAAATTGCTACACGTCCCCGCATTGCCGGCAGGAGGACTCAACCTTGCACCGCATGCACAGCACACAGCACGGCACCAAGGCAGCCCGCACTCGGCCATGCTGCTGCTGGGCATTGCGCTGCAGCTCATGCTCGCCGTGCTGGGACCTCCTCACCTGCCACACCCGCAGCTCGAGCGCCGCCAGCTGCAGCTGCTCCGGCAGCTCTTGGGGAGCGCTGTCGCTGTAGTGGGTGGCTTGCACCACAACAAACGGCTTGTCGGACACGACCTGCGGCGGAGGCGTAAAATGCAATGCGGCAGGGGTAAGTTCAGTGACAAGGATCCTTGAAGTGAGCTGTGCATGTTCGTGCTTCCAGCCTAGCCAAGCTTGCGATGCTCCAGGCGCAGGCAGCGGTGGCAGCAGCTCAGCCTTTGCCACATCAGCGACGCGAGAGCGAGGAGGTCTCAGCTGCAGAGCAACGACAACACCGCCCAGCCTCAGCCCTGCCCCGCCGACCTGCTCAGTTTTGAAGCGTCCGACAACTCTGCCGTTGATGAAGACGCGGCGCCGCTCGGGAACCACCACAAAGTGGGTCAGCTCCACGAGGCAGCCCACTGCAACACAGGCAGCGGGGCAACCAGACGACGGGTTCTGATGTTTTGATGAAGTGAACGTGCAGCGGGCGTTTCGCAGCCTGCATCACAAGCAATTCCACAACTTGTTGCCTCTTGTATCTTGGGTTCTTGTAGCTCAAGCCTCTTCCTCACCGCTCTCCATCATCCCCGTGCTCTTGTCGGCCAGCACCACTCCAAACCGCCGGCTGGCGCTGCCGTTGACCAGCTTGAACATGAGCCTGCGAGGGGGACAGTGAGGCACAGGTGTGGATCAGAGGTGGAAGATTCTTCCCTCTGCAGATGGCAGCAGCGCACGCCGAACTTGCGAGGTGGCGCCGACGCAGCCCAAGTGTTCACTGCCAGGCTCAAGGTGAAGAGGGTGTGCAGCGCTCACGCCCGCGGCACTTGCAGCACTGCACATCTGCGCCCGATCCCAGCCACAGCTCAAGCGCACCTATATCTCGGCTCGAAGATTTGCAGCGGCACGCTCTCGGTGGGCAGCTTGACCTTGGAAAGAGTCATCAATGGCAGCAGGAAGGGCTGCTCGCCGCTGCCTGCCTCGCCTTGTTCACTGCCTGCCTCACCGCCACGCCCGCTGGAGCTGGCTGCGTCGCTGCCGCCGCCGCCAGCGCTGCTGGTGCTGCTGCTGCCGGCGCCGCCGCCGCTTGCCTGCAACACAGGCACACCGATGGGCCAGTGAGTATTTGTCGCATACGAAACCAGCAGTCAAGAGCACTGCGTGACATAACGCAAGCGGCCTGGTGCAACAACCGACTCGTCCAAAGGCACCTGGCGAAGCCCGACTTACCAGCTGCTCCTTATAGCGCTGTGCCCAGGGCAGCTTTCCCAGCTCCCCCTGTTCACCAGCTCCCGCTGCAGGCTCCTCTGGCTGCAAGCTGCTGGCTGCCATGGTCACCGCCTGGCTACTCAGCGCCGGCGGCACAGACGGGCCGGAGAGCGGCGGCGGCTGCGACGGGGCTGCATCACCCTCAGCTGCGGCAGTCCACACTGCCGCCCTCCGTCTCCTCCTGACGGTCTGCTGCTGCCGTGAGGGGAGGCGGGCGCCGTGCTGGTGGGCACTGGGCGCCTGAGCCACTGGGCGCGCGCAGGAGCTCCACAGGCAGGCAGCCATTGCCGCTGCACTCGCTCTCAGTTACTTGCAGTGAGCCAGAATTGCTTAATCTTCGGCCTCTGGGCCTCCCGCTCGTCCTGCCAGCGTGGGCGCCAGCACGCCGTGCCCGCCTGGCCCCACCCCACCGCTTTGCAACTGGTTAGGCTACAGATCGAGAATGAAAACAGGCATGAAGCAGATGCAGTGCTTGGGAAAAATGAAATGGAAAAGAAGGTAAAGACTGAAAAAGGCAGAAGGAGGCGGGTCTGGTGGGCAGAGGACCCTCGAGGGCAAGGCTACAGTGAGCAGGCAACAGGCGCTAAGATGGGAAGCAGCTCACACGCTTGGGGACATCGGCTGGCAGATGGGGCCGTGCAGTTTGAGCAAATTGAAAAGTACATGGATGAAGACACACACGGCAGGCAGGGGCACTGCAGCGGCGGTGTGTACATCCGCTGGGCAGCAGGCAGGGGCATGCGAAAAATGGCAGGGCTGAAGAGGGGCGGGCGATGGACAGGGGGATGGTACAACAGCAGGAGGGGGCAGGGCGGCATGGTCTGAGCGCAGCTAGTGTACAGGGCTGTATGGCAGGCATGCCCGAGCGTGGGTGGGTGGGCCCGAGCGTGGGTGGGTGCTCTGTGCGAGCGAGGGTGGCATTTCAGGAGAGTTGGGGTTTCGCCACCGCTCCGAGTGGTGGCAGGATGTCAAATAAGAACATGATCTGGACGGCGGGTGGGTCGGTCCAGGCAGGCCAACCGCTGCCCCCTTCAGGGCGCTCTTTTGCCGCAGCATTGACTGCAGCACTGCCGGACGTTGGACCAGGGGATTGCAGGTCGTGCTCTACAAGTCGTGCAGGGACTTGCAGGCAGCCAGGCGGCTGCGCCACTCGAGCAGCACCTCCTCAGCGGCGTGCAGGCGCTCCGCGGTGCTCTGCACAACCGGAGGCAACAACGAGGTAGCATGTTGTATCCCTGACAAACGAGCGCAAAATGGCCAGATGTGTTTGCCACAACGGCAGCAAGAGCCTGCCTCGACAGTGCAGCGACAGGCATAGTAGCTTCGCCGCCCCAGCAACAGCAACAACTGCGTCTTATACAAGTCGGCGGCTTGCCTGGGAGTAGAGCAGGTTCTGCTGCGCCTGTGCGCTCAGGCCAAGCGCCGAGGCGAGGGCAAAGGAGAAGCGCTCCCGCCGCTCGTCCTCCGCCACTGGGCGCAGCGCGTCTGTGGCAGGCCCAAGGGGAGGCGGCGTTTTAAGTGATCGATTGGATGACTGAAACGCAGCAGGCAATACAATGGCGCACATGCTAGTGCACGACCAGTCAGCAAGGCAAAGAGTGGGCAGTGCTGCAGCTCCCAGCCGCTGCACAGCTCGCTGGAGCCAACAGCAGCAGCGCTAGGAGCAGGGGCAGGGCGGGGCAGCAGCAGAAGCAGGAGCAGGACCATGCGCAGGGGCAGAGGAGGCAGGCAGGGGGCCGAGGCAGGGGCACACACCTTGGCACAGGTGCTCCGTGGTCCGCTCCTCTAGCGTATCAGGGTCTCCCAGCAGACCCAGCGCTTGCACCTGCAGCAGACCGTCGGTTTGCCATGCCGTAAGGGCGTGCAAGGTGTGCGGCAGAGGCAGAGCCCTCGAAGCCACCTCTCAACGCCACGCACCCAGGCCCCAAGCTCCAAGCTGTCACCATGCACCACGCACTGCATGCAAAAATGTCTGTTGCAGCGCAGGCAGCGCACCTGCGCCAGCATAGCGGTGTCTGATGAGGGCGCAGCGTGCACAGCAGAGCGCGCCTCTTGCGAGGGGCTCCACCGCAGCAGCTCTTCGTTTTCGAGCGCGTCCCCCAGGCGGGCGGCTGCAGGGATGGTTGGCAGTGAGAGATTCTGGGTGGATAGGAAGTAGTTGAGGCTGTGCAGCGATGCAGCTCCTCATCTGTACCCCTCCATCTCCCAGCAACCCCCAGGCGGGCCGCTGCAAAGAGGCGAGGCTGAGACAGCAAGCACTAGGAAGACACCCACCCAGCCGGCCGGTGAGCAGATCAATCAGCTTGTCTCCCAGGCTGAGCACCTGCGGAATGTTGAACCAGCGCCTGCCTGTCAAAACTTGGCAATATATCCGCATTACCCTCGGCCCTGGTATTGCCTCTGTCCTACTTCGATTCCAGCATGCAATCGCAGCGCACTTGCGCTCAATCGCTCATACAGTAAAACTGGCTAGCCTGCGCTCAACACAAAGCTGCAAACTGGCAGCCCACCTGCAGCAGCTCGTGCCACACGCGCTGCTCCTGCGCCGCCAGCTGCAGCGCCTCGTACTCGTCACTGGGGGCGCGGTCGCTGTAGCCCTCCGCCAGCACTACAGAGGGATAAAGAATCAGAGCGGTCAGGCACACGGCAGCGAATGATGTGGAGCTACAAACCCACCCCAAATCCATTGGCTCCTGTCACGCGACGCAAGCAAAGTGCGCACGTGTCGTTAACAGCTCGCAGCACGTTTATGGTGTGCATCTGTGCGCACGCGTCACCCTCTCAGCTTGCAGCAGCACCGCGCACCTGTAACAAACGGCTCGCTGCACAGCACGTCTGTGGTCTGGAAGCGGCCCACCACGCGAGCATTGACCAGCAGCAGCGGCTGGCCGGGCTGGTCGGCCCGCACCAGGTGCGTCAGCTCGCACAGCGCACCCACTGCACGGTTTTGAGGGTGGGAAGGGATGGGCAGCTGATTGCAGGGGCGTAAATGTGCCGCATTGATAAGCAGAGCGCCCACTGTGCATGCGCTGGCAAGTGGCGGCAGCGGCATGCAAGGCGGCAGCTTCCTTAACGAGGCAGGCTCTCAGCCAGCCCAGGCGAACTAAAGCACAACAGCAGCATGAAGCGCGCGCACCGCTCTCCATGCTCTCGCTGGCTGCGTCGGCCAGGGCTACGCCAAACAGGCGGGAGGCGGAGCGGTCCACCAGGGAGAACCTGCGCACAACAAACAAGCCGTTCAGAAACCACTGGGCTTAGCAGGTTTTGCGCTCTAGAGGCGCCATGCTGCGTTGCATGCAGCCAATGGGGGATGAGTCGACTGCACCACAGCCGCAGGACTGCCTGCCCAGATCCACCCTCGAACCCCGCCGCTGCAACCCCGCTAGACTCTGCAGGGCCACCGAAGTATCACCATGCCTCACATGCGACGGTAGCAGTCCTCTTGCACCGGCAGGGTCAGCGTCTCGGTGGGCAGTTCGGGCAGCGGGAAGACGAGCAGGGGCAGCACAAACGAGCGCCCCGTGGTGTGCGCCGCGGCCTGGGCATGAACAGTGGGCGGAGATGATAGACATCAGGAAGGAGCTCCCATGGAGCAAGGGCATGGGGCTGTTCAGAGCCAACCTCTCCAACACGCGTCAGCACTGCCGAGGGCTTGGCCCCCTGCAAGCAGCAAACCAGACCCAGCCGGCTGCACCTGCTGCTGCTGTGCAATCACGGTGAGTAGCTCAGTGGGGGCAACCTCCACGCCGCCGCGCAGCATGCGGGCAGCTGCCGACAGAGCAATGTGGCGAGGGCGCCGGCTGCCGCCGCTGGCGCCGCCGGCGCCCGCAGCTGTTGCTGCCACCTGCGGCCTGCGAGCGCCGTTGCTGCGTCTTGCGGCTCTGATCACATGGCATGGACACAACGAACGGGCGGCAGGCAGCCGAACGGTGCCGGGAGCCCTGGTCGCGCAGCCAGAGTGCAGGCTGCTGGCCGGCATCGCTGGGCCGGGTTTGTTGGCGATCAACGATACTAGCGTAGGTGTTGAAGCATGTGCAAAGCCTCTGCGGCCGGCGCAGCAGTTGCAGGCAAATGCAGGCGTGCTGTGTGCTGCGCCCGCTCAGCCTCGAAATCACAGCCAAACAAGCTTGGAACTCGCGTTCACAAGAGCGCCCAGCAGTGTCCAGTCGATCGGATCGCCTCCCTGGGGCCTGCGTTTGGCGAACCAATCCCTACCGCCCCGCTCAGGCTACTCCGCGCGCCGTCATGCTGGCCAAGGCAGTGTGCGCCACCCCAGTGGCGTGTGTGCCGCGCGGCAAGGCCTTCGCGCCCGCCACGGCTCCAGCAGCCCGTCCGCGGGCGCTGCCACTGGCTGCGCGTCGCCAGCGTGTGGTGGCGGCAGCTGCGGCAACTCAGGCTGACACCAAGTACCCCGGCTGGGAGGTCATCTACAGGGTGTGTGCAACGGACATTTTCGTTTCTTAACTTGCTTGCTCTTGCCTGCCACCTGGAGTTGGCAACCTGGAGTTGGCAACGCTCAAGACGCTCCGCCTCTCCAACCCTGCTTTTGCGCTTCCTACTTGTACAGGACCTCACCGCTGCCGGCATCCCCTCGCTGACTCCTGAGGAGGTGAGCGCTGCTGCTGAAATGGGCGACGCCCCAGGCGCTGGCGGTTTGCCGATGGAGAAAACTCTGCTTTGCACGTGCACGGGCGGGCCTGCACGTCCTCTTGATATCACCTGCATGAGGAGCAGATCTCAATGGCTGCAGCGCACCAAGCAGTGTTGTCCTATCGTTGCATTGTTTGATGCACACAGGCGTTTGATGAGGTGGAGCTGGGGCGGGCGGTGCTCATCGATGTGCGGCCGCCGGAGGACCACGAGAAGGTGGGCGGCTGCTGAGAAATGCTGGCAATGCTGGTACTCACGGCTGTTGAACTCTGTTCATTGTCTCACCGCTGGGCAGGACATGGGGCTGCTTCTGAACAGGAGGCTGTTCGGGATGTGGCAGCTTTCTGGGGGTCGCGCTGCTTGCCAGGCCTGTCAGGCAGCGGAGGGGGCTGCCCTTCCTTCCAGACAGCGAGGCTGCGCCTGCACGTTTGTTTCCATAGCAGCCGGCGCTTGCCGACAGCGCCTGCATGCTGCTACCACGTGCCCAGACCTGGCCTTACACAGTGTTCCTCGAGCCGCCCTGCACCTGCTGACAGCTATTTAAATACTTCCGTGAGCCCTGCCCGCCGCAGGCGCACCCCCGCGGCGCTGTGAACATTCCGGTGTTCCTTGTCATCAACTCACCCTCCTCGCCGGGGGAGTTCGGCAAGTGGCTGGCGTGCAAGGTGAGGGGCGTAGGGCGGGAGGGCAGTAGCATCGTTGCAGGGCAAAGCAGGCTGGGCATACCCTTGTTGAGTCCATGCTCAAAGCTCTACTGCCCGCGTATGGGCCGCAACTGCGCTGAACCATTCTGGCATGCTCCCCGTCCCATGCAGGCCAACGGCGTCACGCCCACCAAGCCCAACCCGGAACTTGCGGCGGCGGTCGCGGCGGCAGCGGCGGGCGGCAAGTCGGTGCGCTGGGGCTGGGAGGATTGGCACTTTGACACTTTGAGGCGGGAAGCTAATTGAAGGCTGGAGGCAGACACCGGCAGCTGTGCTGGCCTGTCTCTGGCGCATGCTGTTGTGCACTGGGCAGCCGGTGCATGCCTACTGTTGCCGCCTGGGTGCATGCTTGACAGCTCTGCTTGCTGCCACCCGCAGAAACATCCATTGTCATGGGTTGCCTTTACCTCTATAGACTGAAACTGGCATCTGCACCTGGCTTGCTGCCACCCGCAGGCCATCCTTGTGTGCGAGGCGGGCGGCACGACTGAGCCCTCCATCAACTTCCCCACCGGCAAGGCCAGCCGCAGCCTGAAGGCGGCCTGGAAGGCAAGCGCAGCCTGGCATCACTGTACTGCTGCCGTCAACATTGCTGCTGCTAATGCCGCTGCTGGTGTCGACGCTGTCGAGATCGCTGTTGTGAATTGCTGTTGCCGTGCAGCATGCTGCTGCCCTTGTGGTTGCTTCCGCCGCTGCCGCAAGCGCCACTGCCGCTTCAGTTTTGAACCGCCACCTGCCCCTGCCCTGCCCCCCCACCACTGCAGGTGCTGACCAGCAGCGGCCTTGGGGCCAGCCAGGTCAAGCACCTGGCGGGAGGCGTGTATGGCTACGCAAACAGCGGCCTGCCCATGGTGAGGCAGCGAGGCAGCTAGGCAGCACTACCACGCTGGCTACCGAGCGGCCAGGGCTGCTGCAAGCTGGCTCTGCTGTGCTGGCATCACGCCAGTCGTGCCAATGCAAAATCCTGCGGTGCACGGCGACACAATTCCGCTTGCACTGTGTCCTTTGGTGCTCCGCTCTGAAGCTTCAACGCACCTCCAAAATGCAGGTGGGCGAGTACGACGGCTCGGGTGCGGGACGGACGCCGGCTGTGGCAGAGAAGCCAAGCGGCCAGTACTTCAACAAGTAGACCCAGTTGACATTATCCGTTTGGCAAACAAATCCCACTTGCGACGGTGAATGGACCCCCTGCCCTTTGCCCTGCTTCCCTCGGTCTTGCCGCTTGTCCACCGCCAAGCGGCTGCCCAGCCCCCGCCGGCCCAGCCGGCATGTGCGCCCTCTGAGAATGCCTTTGATCCCGAACTGCCATTGCTTTCCCCTGCCAATGAACGAGGCCCCGCCTGCTGTAAAGATGGGCACCGACACAGAGGCAGCATGGGCACGGCGCCTCGGGTTGCACGGCAGTGTGAGCAACGGGTAGCGACCGACCGGTTGCAACAGGGCGCACACAAGCCCCGGCTGCGTGCATTAACGCAGATTCTGTGCGGCCCTCAATGTCTGGCTCGTGACGGGCAGCCCAGCAAGGGCCCCCTGCACGTGGAGACCACTCTGTCCTGCACCTGCTCGCGCGAGCCGGGCTTTGCTGGATCTGGAGGCGTTTGAATGCCGTTTGACTGCGAATTCCAATCAATCAAAGCCCCTGCAAGCCCGCAATAGCGTACAAACAAGCAGCCTGCTGCCGCCGCGCCGCGCCATGCATGGGCGGCCACTCCGCTTGCAGCCGCCGCCCGCCCCGCCATGAGTGCCTCATGAAGTGCACTTTCATCTCAGTAGAGCCAAGCCAGCCGTCTGCCCCGCGCCGCCCCTCCGGGGCTCCCGCTTGCCCCGAGCCACCACTGACAGCTTCCAGGCTCGTTCAAGTCGCTCCTGGTGTCATGCACGTGTGAAAGCGGGTCAGCCAGCCCAGGAGCACGCCCAGGTGCGGGCCCGAGCAAGCTGTGCGCCTCCGCCGGCGCCTCACGGCCGGCCGGCCAGCTCTCAAAGTCGGGGGCTGGGCAGGGGCTGTCGAGCTGCAGCCGCTGGCACCTCGGCCTGCCCAGTCGCCGCCGCCGCTGGCCAACCCGCTCTGCCGCCACTGGCGGGACCCTGCCTGCTCCTGGCAGCCCCTACATGCCAGTGAAGGGAGAATACTCTGTTTCTTCAGTGCTCCATTGTGCTCATGCGTTCCCGCCCCATGTTTGTGCTCCCAGGGTGCCGCCATGGCCAGCGGCGGGGACACGCTCGTGCCCCGCCTGGCGGCGTTCATTAGCGACTTTATAGCGCAGCTGAGCAGCCACCGCGTCGGCTCCCTAGCCCAGGTGCGCCGGCAGGACAGCTGTTGCGGCATTGGCTGTTGTGTGATGTTGACCAGGCGCTGAGGGAGCGGCAGCTGAGTGTGCCGAGCTGTTGCTGATGGCGCTCGTCTTGNCGTTNCRSGTGCGTGCCTTGCTGCAGATCTGGATGCCAGAGACGGCCTCAGATGGCAGCGCGGAGCTGTACACTCAGGTGCGCTCTTTCAGCTGGGATATTTTCACTTGAATCGCTGCACGGCAGGCAGCCAGGGCGGCTGTCGATCCCCAACATGTCGCCGCTTGGGCTGCTGCTGCGCAACTGGGACCGATCTGCAGATCCGCCAACGACCGGCTCGCCACGTCCCTCTCCTCTGCCTGACCCACCCCACCCGCTGCTGCCTCTGTCATCCTCAACAGGGCCTGCCCTACTCCATCAACGGGGTGGGCGACCTGCTGGCGCTGTTCCGCTGCATCTCCTGCAAGTACAAGTTTGCCACCGACCCGGGCAAGGCCCTGCAGATGGGCGCAGGTGCGCCGCCCGCTTTTGCTATAGCACGGGGTGGAGCATGCTGCCCCAGCTGCTTGGCACCGCCGCATGCACTTCCTGCGGCTGAGTGTAGGGGTTGTGCACACTGAAGTGGCTAGTGGCAGGCAGGCTGCCCTGCCGCACATCTCTACTGCGCAGCAGAGTAGTGAACAAGTGCCGCTGCTCCTCCCTCCTTTCCCTCAGTGGGCCGTGTGTTCACGAGCGGCGAGCCGGAGATGAGCCACAACGTGCAGCGGTACGACCAGCACGTATACCTGCGGGCAGCAGAGGCACAGGTGCGGCTGACCGCAAGACGTCTGGCCGTTTCAGGGGGCTGATGGCTGTGCATGATCGCCTAAGCGTGGACAAAGGGCCTGTCAAGCGCAATTTGCGGTGCTCCTTTGGCAGCCAGACAGCCGCTCACCGCTCACCGCTCATTCGCCCGCTCCCTCAAATTTCTCCCCTCCCTGCGCAGCGCTGCCGCGTGCACTCCACGCTCTTCATGCCGCTGTATGACAGCCCGCGGCGGGACGCGTGTGTGGGCGTGTTTGAAGTGGTGCTCACGGACCCGGAGCCCAACTTTGCGGGCATGGTGGGCTGGATCATGTGAGTTCGAGTTGTTTTTGGTTTGTTTGTTTCAACTCTGCGGGGTGGGTGGGCATGGGTTGGCTTGCAGGCGGGGGCAGGCTGGAATGTGGTGCGAGTGCGCGTGCGCTCTGCTGCCCGCACAGCTGCCTCCTGCTGCTGCTGGTTGCTCATCGCGCCTGTCCCTTGACTGGGTTTCACTCCTCCGCGCCCTGTCCTCCCTTCTGCCTGGCAGCTCGTGCCTGCAAAGCGAGGGACTGTACACCTCTGAGGTGGACACAGCCAGCCTGGCGAACCAGGGGCTAGGCATGGGCCTGCTGGGAGGCGCGGCAGACCGAGACGGCGTGTCGGCGCTAGAATCGGGGGCGCAGCCGCAGGCCAACGGCGGCAGGGGCGCACCGGAGCGCGGCAGCGGCGCGCCGGCTGGCGCGGC
>JADXDR010000139.1:174461-185246 GCA_025026875.1 Chlorella ohadii
AGGAAAGATGTCACCGCCAGGCCTTGGGCTGGTGAACAGCCAGAGCCATGGCAGCTTGGCCTCCAGCTGCCCCTCCCGCGTTGCAGCACAGAGATCAGTGGACCCTTGCCACGTGGCTGCCAGGCACAGGGCACAAGGCGCATGTGCAACGCATGTACACGTGGGCACAGCAAGGCGGTTGCTCAGCAGCAGCACACATCCGCCCCAAAAGGCGCACCGCCAGCGCTGGTTGAAGCCGGTCTCCAGGATGAGGAAGGCGCGGTCGGTGTCGGCCACAACCGCAGCCAGGTCCAGACCGTTGGTCCACGCGGCCAGCGGGTCGGCGCGCCGGCTGCGGCATGAGAGGAAAAGGTGGCAGGGGCAGTCGGTCAGGCGGCAGAAGGAGAAGGGGTGGGAGGGTAGGAGAGTGGAAAGGCTGTGGGCGAGCAGGTGTGCGGCTGGGATGGGATGCCTGCTGAGGATGCTGAGTCAGCGGGCAGCAGCCAGCGACTCAGGATGGCGCAGCATAAATTGCCCTGCATGCGCACCTGTAGACGGCCACACCAGGCACCAGGCATGTGTCGGGCCCCAGCAATTCGGGCCTCAGGAGATGGTACCTTGACTGCGAACCGCATGCAGCAAACAAAACAAGTTTTAAGCGCACCTG
Organism: Chlorella ohadii; assembly: GCA_025026875.1. Classification (NCBI taxonomy): domain Eukaryota; kingdom Viridiplantae; phylum Chlorophyta; class Trebouxiophyceae; order Chlorellales; family Chlorellaceae; genus Chlorella; species Chlorella ohadii. Next base: position 175,108 of record JADXDR010000139.1, read on the forward strand.
TAGACGGCCACACCAGGCACGAGGGTGTCGGGCCCCAGCGGCTGGCCCACCGCCTTGAGGTCCAGGCTGGCGCCAAACGCGCGCCCCGCCTCCACGTCTTGCAGCTCCTGTGTGAGCAGAAACATCAGAACAAAGTGAGAAGCTGAAGATTCGCTGAACACAGAGTGCAGAAATGCGCGCCCCGCCTCCACGCCTTGCAGCTCCTGTGAAGCAGGTCAAATCAATCACAGCAGGGTTGGAACGGGGAAGATGGCGACTCTCTGAATCAAAGCTCCACAGACGGCCATTCGCATGACGGATGCCCCTTCCACCGAACCAAATAGCGCCGCACCTGCTGCAGCGCGGCCAGCGGCAGCTGCACACACACCTGCCCCCTCCCGCGACAAATGCCAGCACTAGCCGACCACTGAGCCCAGCGCCGTGCCCACCTGCTGCAGCGTGGCCAGCGGCAGCTGCACAAAGCTCCACTTCTCGCCGCGCAGCGCGTCGGGCAGCTCCTCTGGTGCGCCCAGGTCCAGGGTGAACAGGTTGGTCGCCTTCTCAGAGTAGCCCGGGTGCTGCTTGTACACCCAGTCAAGGCGCTCCTCCAGCCAGTCTGCGGGGCGATAGAAGCGGGACAGGCAGAGCAGGGCTCGGAACCAGATTTGAGGGGGTGCAGAGCCGAGTGCTGCTTGTACACCGGCTCGAGCCGTTCCTCCAGCCAGTCTGCGGGGTGATTGATACGAGGCAGCACGCAGAGCAGACACAAGAGACAGTCCATTGGCAGCTGCGCAGACGGCTCGTGCACATGCTGCCCGGCGCCGACCCACAGCCACACTACGCAACAGGTCTGAACCACAAAAGGGCCGTTGACCCATCCCTCAGCACCCCCTTGCCCACCATTAAAAACACTCATGGCCCACACAACTGTCATTTGCCCAAACTTCCCTGCCCCCCTCAAACTCACTCATGAGCGTGAAGCAGCGGCGGGAGGGGATGGGCGTGATGCCCATGTCGCTCAGCGCCCGGCTGATGATGGTCTGCGGTGGTTTTGAGCGAACAAAAAGGAGCACAGGCGGTTGTGGGGTTTTGGGGCACACAGAGGCACCAACTTCACAAAGATTGACGAGGTAAGGGATGCGCTGGCCACTGGGAATTGCCTGGCCGAAAGCGCGCCTACAATCGCCCATTGCTGCTAGCTCCTACAAGCCACCCGAATCACACACACCTGCATCTGGCCGCGGAAGAAGCGCGCAGAGGTGGGCTTGCGTGCCCCCGGCTGCGCCAGCACCGCCTCCAGCGCCTTTTTGAGCTGCGGGCAGGCAGGCAGGCAGGGGCGGTAGGAAACACCTCAGCAAGTTGCAGAATAGTGCACCCAGAGCGGTGTATGGATGGGGGCAGCATAGCCAGATCAGCAGGCGGCGCATCGCTCGAGACAGGAATGTAGTGATACAAGCCACCTGCTGCTGGCCTTGCTGCTGGCGTGCCAACCAGGGCATAGGCCCACATGCCAGCAGCCAGGGCAGCGGGTCATCCGGGTGGCGACTTGGGGCCTCTTGGCATCTTTGGATAGAAAGGGAAGGAAACAGGTGAGGAAACAACGAGCACCCACCTCGCCGCTGTTGACCTTGTTGTTGGGGTAGTACTGGGCGTACTCAAAGCTGCGCTCCGGGNTCACANGATCACCAGCTCCCACACCTGTGGAANGNCGGGGNCGGTGGCACCAGGGNAAANCAGGGNCGCAAGTATGNTCAGGCAGCAGGCAGGTGCAACACTCAGGCGCAGGACCGGCGGGTTTGTTCAGCGGCGGGCCCGGGCCGGCAGCACTCGCACCTTCTTGCCGCGCTCGTCCAGGATGGGGCGGCTGCAAAAGTCCAGCTCCCAAACATCCGACTGCGGCACGCTGCTGCTGCTGCCGCTGCTGGGAGCCGCGTCCGCTGCTGCCACGGCGCTGCCGGCGGCGGCACCCTCGGCGGCGGCGCGGCACTGCCGCCGCCGCCAGCTGCCACGGCCGCTGTAGGGCGCGCTGCTGTTGCTGGAGATCGGGCATGCTGCTGCCGACGCCAGGCGCCGCGCTTGGAGGGCAGGCGCCGCGCAGCGTGTGGGTGGAGTTCGGATAGCAGCCTGCCCCGCGCTGCAGCCCGCCGCTTGCGCCAGCATCGTTCCTGAAATACTCACGAGTTGTTCTAGCGTGTTTGCAGGCGCAATGTGCAAGGTCGGTGTGGCAACCGGCCGGCAGGGGCCTGCAGCGCGGCAACCCAGCTAGGTTTGGCAATTGAGATCCGTCGTCAAGCAACGTGTGCAATGCTCAGGTGGGTCGTCCAGGGAGGTGGCACTCTGCCGCCGCCGCCGCCGCTCGCCGTGCGCAGCGCAAGGCGTCAGGTGCTTTGGGTGGGCTGGCTGCGCACGACATGGAACGCCACGCACACTGCAACCACCCCCACCGTGCCCTTACGTAAGACGAAAGAGATTGCACTGTTTACCCGTCTGAAATCCATTGGCAGCAGAGCGCCATTTGCTGCCAACCTGGGCGCTTCAATTTTTGCAAGGCACGGCCGGCGGGCGTGGAATGGACTTCTGGCCGCTGCCGGAAAGATAGGTCCGAGTCAATCATGGGCATCAGTGACGCTGGTGCTTGCGTGCGGTGCTGCTGCTTAGAATAAACAACAAAAGACCACCAAGCCCAGGCATCCACTCGGGTGACACCGCCGCGCAAAGCCCGCTGACTAGGGGCTCAGGTCCCACGCAACATGCCATTTCCCCAACCCATCTCGTTTCACCCAATAAAATTGCTTTCCCGTCTGCTTTCTCAAGACCCCTCTGCGTTGATGCACACCGCTTCCCATGCCTCACTTTGCGCCCAAAAGTGCACGCTCCTCTCTCTCATACAGAGAGGGCCGCCCCCTCTCTCGTACACTGAGAGCCAGGTGCTCCCCTTTTTAAGGCGCTCCCGCTTCCTTTTCTGGACTCATTCCCTCCCCAAGTGTGCGGCGGCAGGCGAGGGGACCGAGCCTGGCGGCAGGACGGCAGCACGGCGAGCCCCTCTGATCGTGCGCTTGTAACGCTCTCACACAAAGGAAGGGTCCTCTCGGTGAGCGTGGGGCCTCACTGAGCAGTAACAATCCCAGCCGGCTCACTCAGCGTTGCTGCCGCCACAGCAGGCCCGGAAACTCAATCAGTCGGGTCCTTCATTTGTGGTGACACACTGAACGGGCAACGCCGGTGCGGCCTATGGCTGTTGCCTCACCAGAAAACGTCGCATGCCTGCCTGCCTCTTGCACCGCAATCAGTGCAGTTTGACAACCTTCCGACTGCCGCCAGGCTGTGCCTGCGCAGCAGTGGACTGGCATCAACGCATTGGGGGCAGTAGGAAGGGGGAACAAGGCAGGCGAAAGGCCCGTGTCCCATGTACGCACTTACGGCCAGCTGAACCAGCTGATCGAGCCTGCTTCCCATCGAGGTAGACCTGCATAGCATCCAGCCGATCGGCACGGCACCCAGGGCCTCAGCAGAGAGCCGTTCTGGCCGGGCCGCTGTGCAGGGCAGCGTGGCGCGGCGCGGCGCGGCGTGCCCTTGCTGCGACGCTGTGGGCCGCTGGTGCGCGCGCCGCCGCGTGTCTTGACAATTACTGAGCTTGAACGTTTACTCAGCGCTGCCCCGCTGCCTCCGGAGCGCAAGGTTTTTCCCTTCCGGCTCTAACCCCTCCCTCAGTTGCTCTGCGGGACTCCACTGCACCCTCCACCCGCCTTCAATTGTCAGTGGGCAGCCTGTCCACTTGTCCACGAGCCAGCTTTCACGCCCTGTGGCGTACCCCAGCCGAGCGCCCCTCGGCTGCCGCTCGCGGGCCTGCGGCTGCCTCCCCTGGTCGTGTCAGCGCGCTCACATCACTCGTGGAGGCGCGCGAGGCTCCTGCAGCCGCACCTTAAGAGCCCTCACAAGTGGCCGGTTGCTGGGCGCACCCTCCTGGGCCTCCCAGCTCACATGGAGTGCCATCAGCACCTGGCGACCCTCTCCGAAGACTACAAGCGGCTGGCAGACCTTCAACTGCGCCCCGCCGCCGGCGCGTCAGGCGTGCCTGCTTCAGTGTACCCCGTCCACAGCGCCATCCTGGCCCGCTGGAGCGGCCTCGCCCGCTCCCTGTTGAGCGCCATTGAGGATGGAGTGGCGCAGGCCGGCGGCTGCGGCGGCAGCGTCGCCGTAGGCGCCGCGCTCGGCGCCCCGCTCTCCAGCGTCCCGGACTCGGACGCATGCGCCTTCCTGGCGGCCCTCTATGCGCTGCCCAGCCAGCAGGCCCTGGCGGAGGTGCTGTGCAGCATGCGGCGGGACACAGGTGGGGAGCCCGCTGGTGCAGCTGGGTGCTCGATTTGCATGCGCCTGCTCGGCACGTGGGTGTGCCCCAACCCGCGTACTGGAGCGGGCAGGGTATTCAGGCGCGCCAGGCGCGCGCTTCTTCCCCCTTGGGTCGCCGCCCTCGCGGCGCAGCCTGCAAGCCGCCCGCTGCCCTCCTGACCGGCCCAAATGCCCCCTGTGCTGCAGAATCGGGCGACATCGTGTTTGACTTTGCGATTGAGCCGGTCCTGAAGCTCGCCAAGGTGCGCGGCGTGGCCCCTTTGGCCCTGGGTTTGCGGGCACGCGGCGACCGGACCCCCCCGCCTGCCTGCCGATGCGGCAGCGCGGGGTGCCTTGCGAGCTGTTTCCACGCATTCACATCAGCTGGTTAGAGTACACCCACAACACACTCGGAGCGCGCCCGCACCTGCTGGCCTGCCTGCCCGCCGTACCGCACCCCGTGCCCGGCTGCGCACGAGCTGCCCTTTTCACCCCAACTGTCTGCCCCTCCTCGCTGCCCGCAGGCCTACGATTGCCCCGAGCTGTTCCAGCTGGCAGACCAGGCGCTGTGCAGCGACCCGCTGCTGAAGCTGGCGGTCCTCATGGCGCCCCTCCGCTGGCTGCTGCTGTTCGACGGTGTGTTTGACCAGCAGAGGCTGTGGGGGGCTTGCTTGGGACTCTGCCGCTGTGCAAGGGACGTAAGCGCAACCCATCATGCAGAACACGGTTTGGCCTGCCTGCCAAACCCCCCAAGGCACAGCGCCGATAACTGCCCCCTCGCCTGGCCCCTGCTGCCCCCTGCTGCTGCAGAGTATGCCCACATGGGCTACTTCCAAAACGCCCGGGCCGCCGCCATCTCCCACCTGTCAGCCAAGTTCTCGGCGGTGCAGGTGGGTGCCCTGTTACCGCTGCCGGCTGCCTGCTGGTTCGTATGCTTTGCTTCCCACCTCCCTCCCCCTTGCTCCGGCGCACAGCGCCCACCCTGCTTTCATGGCCGCCGTGCACCATGTTGGCAGCTGCCAATCTGCGACACATCTGCAAGCTGCTTGGCGGCCGCATGCTTCCAACACACAGCATTCCTGATGCCCTCCTGCCTCCCACCTCTTGCGTGCAGAACGACCCGCTGCTGGCCACGCTGAGCCCCGCCTCCCTGCTGGATCTGACGCGCATGATGGCCTTCCGGCTGTCCACACTCGCTCAGGTTGGTGAATGATCGGATTAGCTGCAAGCAATGTGGGTGGGAAATCGGTTTGACAGGGAGGGGGGATGTGCGATGGCTGGTCTTGGGCCCACTCTGCTTGAGGCTGCAAGTTGCTTTGCCGCCAGTGGATCACACTATCCTTAACAATGCCTCATACCCTGGCCTGCCCTACTATACCGCAGTCCTGCGGCCACGTGCGGGCGGTGCAGGACCGCAGCTTGCAGCGCTTCACAGCCCTGGCCCAAGAGGTGAGCGTCCTGCAGGCAGGGCTGGCCGGTTTGGCTTGCTACGCTTTGCTTTGCTGCAACGTGCTAGCTGCACTTCCAAGCTGCTACCATGCCAAAGTGTATGCCTCATGCCTCTCTGCCCCTAATGTTGCTCTGCCCCACATTCTCATGCCCACCTGCCCTGCAGGTGGCAGCACCTTACTGCCCCGATCCCCGGCGCGCTAATGCCTTCGTGACAAACTGGGCAGTGTCGACGGTTAGCCGTAGCATCAAGCTGAGCTGGCTGGTTGATCCCGCAGCAGCGGCGCAAGCGCAGGCGGCCCAAGCAGAGCATGCTGCACCGCCGCCCCCGCAGCCGGCGCAGCCCATCGCATTTCAGCCCGCACCGTCGCTGATGCCGCCGCAGCCCGCTGCCGCGCCGCCCCCGCAGCCCCTGCCCTCGGTGCAGCTGCCCGCGAACTGGCAGCTGGGCCCTGCAGCACAGGTGGCCCTGTCCCAGCAGCGGGCCGCAGTCACCGCACTGATGGCTCAGATGCAGGTGCACTGGCTGGGCGGGGCGTTTGACTGGGAACCGCATTGGTATCAGCGCAGTCTTTCTTGCCAAGTGAAGGCATTCATTGCCCCAGCGAAGCAGGCTCATTCTCAGCTGGCTTCCCCAAGCCACAGCCAAAGCTCTAACACACTTTGTGCTGCCACCCACGCTCTCTGCCGCAGGAGGAGCGCATGCAGCAGCTGGAGCTGCTGGCCGGCCAGGCCGAAATGCGCGCTGAGGAGCTGGCAGCAGCTGCCGAGGCGGCTGTGGCAGCCGGCGGCGCCAGCAGCCATGCTGAGGCTCAGGCTGAGGCTGAGGCGGCGGAGCAGGAGGAAGGAGTGGGGGAGGATGAAGGACTGGATGAGGAGGAGGAGGAGGTAGAGGAGGAAATAGAGGAGGAAGAGGAGGAGGAGGAGTGCGAAGACTCACACCAGGACGMGRAGSAGGAGTGGGCGGCGCGCMAGGAGGCAGCCGCSGCCGCCTCGGCGGCTGCGAGCGGCCCTCGGGCGCTGCCCGCTTCTGCAGTGCGCGTGCATGCAGAGGAGGATGTCGCAGCAGACTCCAACCATGCCAGCCCCACGCGGCACAGCCCCAACATGCTGTGGCGCGACAGCCTGCCGTCTCTCATGCGCCTGCCGCCCCTGCGCCTGTCACCCAAGTCGGCGGCGGCGCAGCAGCAGCAGCAACAGGGCGCGGCGAGCGGCGCCAGCCGGCACACAGCCCACGGCGGCCGGCGGTACGCGCCCTACTGAGCAAAGCTGCGCTACCACAGTTGAAAAAGCACAGCAGGCCACGCTTTTCTGTTCACTTTCTTATTCTCTTCAGTCTGTTTTTGCCTCTTTTCAGCCCGGCCCTTTTTGCCTGGCACGTCTCACCTTCACCAAATCTCCACCTTGCCAACACCAACACCCACACACCGGGGCGACCGTGACTGCGCGCTTCACAACTGGACCCCCCTGCACAATGCCCTCTCTCCCGGCGCTGCCCTGCCGTCCTCCCAACTCATGCCTCCCAAGCTTCGCTCACTCCTCCAAACACATGTAGCCTTTTGCACTGCAGCGCCCTTTAATTTCTCCACATCTTCTCGTTTCCCTGCCGACCTCCCGCGCGTGACTACTCTGAATGCACGCGCTCCTGTTGCGAGCACCACCTACCCATCCACCGACTAGAGAACGCTCTACTCCCACTCTTGCGGGCGTCCGGCAGCCCTTCCACCCACACTGAGCAAACGCCAAGCGGCATGCATTGCCGCTGCTCTCCCAACTGCACCTCAAGCAGCTTGTGCCTGAGCACATCTATCTGCACCGCAAGCGTGAACCCTGTGCCCAACTTGCATGGTGTGCAGCGGCTGAAGCACCGCTGCCCCTGCCACCCCCTGGATCACTTTTGGCCTGTTCTGTGTCAACCTACTGGGAATCATCCTGTACCGGGCCGATACCTTTGATCATTCATTTTCTGTCCACTTTGCATCTCAACTCCACACCACCGCACTTCCAGATCAGCTGAAGCCCTTTTCACCCTGTCAGCACAGCAAGGTTTGCTCATTGTTGAGTCGGGCAAGCTTGCTTGTAACATAGGGTCAGTCAGCAACAAGACAGGAGAGTGAAAGCGAGAGAGCAATGAGAGCATAACAGCGCCAAACAGGGCTAAGTGCACGCCTGCTGTCACGAGAGCTGCTGCCTCAGCCACAGAGGCCGTGCATGCTGACGGACGAAACCCGCTGCTGCTGCACTGCACGCGGCCGCACGCCGCTCACATGCCGGCGCCAGGCAGCCCGGCAGCACCGGGGATGCCGGCACCCGGCATGGGCAGGCCGCCAGGCGGCAGCTGCACAGCGGCGGCGGGGTTGGCGGGCGCTGCGCCTGCGCCAGCAGTCAGCAGCTGGGCCATGATGGTGGGGCCCAGCGGCATCGGGTCAGGCGGCGCCTGCGGCAAAGGGGGAGGGCAGCGTGTGCATAGGGGGTGGTGAGCTGGCAGCCATCATGGTGTGTGCCTTTGAGCTCGCATAACCTGGTTGCGCGGCACCCCTGGCTGCTGGGCAGCCTCGCCGCTATCCCACCACACAATGGGGAACGCAGCCCGGCACGAGCTGCAGCAGGCTCCAGGGCCGCATTCGCAAGCCCGGTTGAAAAGCCCGCGGTCCAAAGCAACCCTCACCAAAGGCCCCGAATTACCATCCCCCTCACCCCAAATGCGGGCACGTAGTCCTTGGGCCGCTTGATCTTCAGCGTGTTGCCGCGGAAGGGGATGCCGTCCAGCTGCAGCGCCGCAGTCGCGTCCGCCGTGTCGCTGCGGGTTGATGGAGGGGGCCACAAGGGGAGGGGTTGGAGGAGGAATGGGGTGAGAGGGTGGGAGTGATGAGAGCAGCAAGGAGCAGCAGAGCAGCACTGGTCATGCAGGGGGCAAAAGCGCTGCCACACAAGCACGGCGGTAGCTGGCCGACTGTGACACACAGCAACAGACGACACGCAGCGCGGCTAAGGCTGACGAGCAGCTCAAGCTGGCTGTTCAGGTCTGCACCCTCTATGAAATCTACCTGAACTCGATGAAGGCAAAGTTGCGCTCGGGGGTGACCTGGCAGGCGATGATAGGCGCCTTGCCCGCGTTCTGGCAGATGCCCAGCGCCATCAGCGCCTGCGGCACATGGAGTTAAGGCGGCATCGGGAACTCAGACAGTGTGCAAGTGGTTGATGCAAGTCTTGCACGCAGGAGGGCTGATATGCTTTTGCTCGTGCGTCGCTGACTGGCCCTGACTGACCCTCCAGCTTGTGCGCCACCAGCGCGTGCTGGATGATGATATGCTAGGCACCTTGCGCAGCAGCAGCAGCTGCCCACCTGGTTGAGGAAGGTGGTCAGCATGAAGTCGTAGCAGGGCTGGGGGATGCCGCCCACATACAGCCGGCGCATGGGGCGCGTCGCCTGGTTCACCTGCGTCATCTGCGGGATGGCAAGAGGCGGCAGGGGGAGAGTCAGGCAGCAGCCAGCCAGGGGTACACTGCTGCGGTGCTGCAGGCTGGCCGGGCTGCAAGGTGGCCAGGCTGCAGGCTGCTGGCTGAACGNGCTGCGCTGCGCTGCGCTGCGTCGAGAATGCAGCTAGGCGCCCTGCCACCCCGAGATAGACGACGGCTGGACGGCCGTCCAGGCAGCCATCAAGACACCCATCCCCCGCTCCATCAAGACACCCATCCCCCGCTCCCTGAAGCATCCCACACAAGAGGCATCACGCACCTGGGTGGCGGGTGCGCCCAGGTTGGGCATCATGGCCAGCGGGTTGCCCACACCCCCCGTCATGCCGGGCATGCCGCCCAGCCCCGGCATGTTGGGCAGGCCTGCAGGCGGTTGGACCGCGGCCGGGAGGAGCGGCGGTGAGCGGCAGTAGGAGAGCTAAGTAAGCAGCCAGCTGTTCTAGCATCGGCAGGCAACGACCAAAGCAGGCGAACGCGCGTTTCTCCGTCTGCCGCCACAACCCCGCCTGCTGCAGCGTGCACAGCGTGCGCAGCGCACCTGGCATGCCCGGCATGATGGGCGCAACCGGCATGATGGGCATCGCCGCCCGCTCCTCGGGCTTCACGCGCTCAATCTCGTACACCTGTGCAGATACAAATGAGGGTGAAATGGTCGAGGGGCGCGACAAAAGCATGGAGAGGTTGGAGGAGTGCAGTTGAGGGTGCGAGCAGATCACTGCGAGGCACAACGCTGAAGCGTTTGCAGGCAGGACTCGAGAGCAGAAGGACATGCCCGGCTCACCGGCGCGCGCTCAATCTTGGGGGACGGCGAGCGGCGGCGGCGGTCCCGCGACCGGCTGCGGCTCCTGGACCGCCTGCGGGGACAGCAGGGCGGGCGTTAGTGGGGAGGGGGGCTGCGCTCCGAT
>JADXDR010000139.1:185939-206006 GCA_025026875.1 Chlorella ohadii
GCTGCTCTGGCGGCGGTGAGTCCGCCATCGTCCGTGCTGGCAGCCCTTGGGTGGCGGTGGATGTGCCCCGGCTGCGCGATCCGAGGCGCAATTGGCGTTTGGGCTGAAAAGAGTGGTTCCCTGCTGCGTGCTGGGCTACATTCAATGCGTTTCTTTTCTGTTTCCCTTTGTATAAACAGCCGCTCGACTGGCGTGCTTGTTGCAGCAGCCGAACACGGGCAAGCGCTGACCCCTGGCACCAGCTGCTCCTGCCTGCCCCTCCCTCTGGGCCCTCGGCGGCCGCCGTCCACACACAACACAGCAGCTCGACACTGCCACGCAACCGCACAGCCTCGGCAGCAACAGCTCGCCTCACCGCCGCCACCACCGCCACCGCTCGACAGCCCGCGTCCGCCGCCACCAGCCACGCAGCTCGATGGACCGCAACCAGGCCCTGCTGGAAGAGGTGGCCTGGCTGCTGCGTGGCCAGCCCCGCAAGCACCTCACGGTGCGCGCTGGCGGCCAGGCTGCGGGCTAGGTGCCAACCAGAAGGGCGTGCTGTGAGCGTGCAGTGTGCTGCGCAGTGAGCCAGCGATCGCATAGATTGCACCTGGCACACCGTCAGCTGTACAGGCGGAGCTATCAGCATTTCAACCGCTCACTTCCGTCCTATTTCCGCAGCTGCCAGACCTGCTTACGCTAGTGCGGCGCGGCAACGTGGTGCTCCCTGTGGACCCCACCCACCTCGGCTGCCTCTGGGTGCTGGACAGGTGCGCCAAAGCTTGCGATTGAACGGTGATCGTCAGCACACAACACGTGTACGCATGCAAAACAGTCCTGCAGTGCTGCCAAGCAGCTGAGCCGCTGCATCTCCGGCCCCGCCGTGGCCGCCGCTCTCCCCTCGCTGCCTACGGCGCTGCCCCTCCCCTGCTACCGCAACCCACCCATCCCTTGGCAAGCCCACCTGTGCAGGAGCCACACGGGGCGGGTCAGCATAGACGACCTGCTGGCGCTGCTGGAGCTGTGCCGCACGCGCGCCCGACACTACCAGTCGTTTGAGCTGGAGGCGCAGCTACAGGTGGGCGGCAGCTGGGATGCGGCCGGGTTGCATCCATGGGTTGGCTGGCGAGATGCCCTCCATGCTGTGGTTGCAGGTGACAGCACACCGTGGGCCAAAAGCCCCTCTGCTCACCCTGGGAGTGCACCAGGGGCACCCCTCCTTACTGCCAAAGAGGTGCAAGCTCTGCATGTCCATACCCACCAAAACGCCCCACAGCATTCCTACCTGGGCAAAATAAACCGCTGCTCGCAGGGCTACTGCACGCTGCAGATGTGGCGCGCGCTGAGCGGCCCAGACGGCGTGCAGCAGTTCAGCACATGGATCTGTGCACTGGTGCTGGAAAGCAGCCCGGAGCGGCGGGCCTTCTCGCGGCACAGCCGGCAGCAGTATGTGGGGCGCGACGCCGTGGCGGCGCTGCACGCGGTGAGCTGCAATGGGCTGTAGGCTGTGGGTGGCTGGGACGGCGGCTGCATGCGTGGCTTGCGACTGGCTATTGGCTGTTAAACACTCTCCATCCTGCCGCAGCCTCTGCCTTGGGGGATGCCTGCTGTCACCGATGCACTGCTGTCCTGTGTGCTGTGCCTGCCCTGCAGCTGCTGCGGGTGCAGCAGACGCAGAGCCTGGACCTTCAAGCTTTCCTGGACCTGCTTCAGGTGGGGCGTGGTTGCTGTTGTAACTGTAGTTGATGCCGCCTCGCTGTCCCTGCCAACTGAGTTCACATCCTCAAGCTCTTCCGACCCATCGGACTGCCACCTGTTTCTGAAGTTGCACCCCACATGTGTGTGCAGCGATGCGCTGAGGAGCGGCGGCTCATGGAGCTCAGCGACGAGGTGGGCAGCTGTGGCTCAGCAGCTGTGGCTTGCGGTCCCGGCTGGATACGCGTTGCGGTCCTGGTGTGTGATGCATTTGGCAGCTGCTTGGCCCCAATGCATCTGGAGCAGAGTGTGTCAAGCTCAGCCGACCTCACTCACTGCATGCGCACCTGCACTCTTGCCCTGCAACCCGCACCGTGCAGGCCCAGGACGACTGGGTGCCGCTGGACACGATTCGGGAGCTGGCGCAGTCGCTGTTCCGCAGCTCCTGCAAGCTGCTGCAGGACATCTGCCCCGCGGGCGAGCTCAGAGCCGTGCTCTGAGGCTCTTGCCGGAAAAGCATCGGCGCCTGTTGGGGCCTGAAATTACGGCAGCTGGGGCCCGCTGCTGCACAGAGCGTGAGTGAGTGAGTGAGAAGCCACCAAACTTGACAGCCCTGCAATGCGCAGCTTACTTTTCTGACAACACAACAACCTCTCATGCTGTGCCTTCGACAGACTGCGTCTGATGTACAACAGCTGGCTTACACAACGATATAACTGGTACACGTTGGGCGAGAATTGCTCATGTAATGGCTCAAGAGTCGCAGGGGGCAGTCGGGCTGTACAGGCAGCAGGGCGCTGGCATGAGGCGGGGAAAAAGGGGGACGCAATAGCAAAGAATCTGTCTGTGGGTAGCAACATGGGTTCAACAAAGGTGTTGGGTACGGGCAGGGTGCAGGTTGGCAGAGGGTTGCGCAGTGAGGGCTGGTGTGTGATTGGCAGGCATGCCGACGTCAGGAGGCAGCTTGTAAGCCAGCTGGGCAGTTGGTCGTGGCCGGATAATGTTGATAGTGCTGAGCTCCAACATCGCAGCAGGCCATTTGGGCTGAGCATGTTGCAGAGTGTGTTCATGAAATGGGTGTGCTGCAATCCTAATCCATCACCGGGACAGAGTGCATCACCGGGACAAAGTGCATCACCGGGACAGAGTGCATCAGCGGGAGGATGCAGAGCCGGTGCGTGCCACCAGGGGCACCACCTGCTGTTGCGGCCCCGCCAGCCGCGGCGAGGGCTTGAGGGCAGACACGACCTCGGCGTGCCTGCGGAATCGGAGGCGGGGAATGAGGCACAGGTGAGATGAGATGGGGCGCAGAGTCCGGCAGGCGCAGGCGCTGGCCTTCACACTTGCCGGCAATGTGCACACGCAGCATGCAGCAGGCATAAGCAGCATGCATGTGGCAGGCAGACCGCCCCATCATGCCACTCACAGATTGAAGGCGCCCAGCTGGTTGGCCATGGCCTCCAGCGCCTTGGCCTCAGCAGGCGTAGCAGGCGGGCGGGGCACCAGCGGGCGCTCTGCCACCCGCGGCCGGATGCTGCCGCTGTTGACGGKCGAAGTCAGGGAGCCGTGGAGCTGCAGGGCNGGGCTGCTGGCGCTGKGGCTCTGGGCGCCCAGCCCGCTGTGCTGCGCCTGGTATGCCTGCTGCGCGNCCCACTGCTGCTGCGGGTAGGCCGGCTGCGCGTGCGCGGGGTAGCCAAAGCTGCTCAGGCTGCTGGCGCTGCTGTGCGCGCTGGGCATGGCGGGCGTGCTGCGGAAGGCGTGTGCAAANCGCATCCCCCGCGGGCACCAGCTGCATGCTGCCCAGAGACAGAGAGTAGGAGGGCTGTGCCGCGGGCTGCGGCGCCCAGGGCGGGCAGTAGGGCGCCGGGCGCGGCGGCTGCGCCGCGGCGACGGCAGCCGCGGCGGCTGCCTCTGCCTCCGCCTGCTGCCGCTGCGCCTCTGCCTGCTGCTGCGCGATGGCTGCGCCCATGTCCCAGCTGCCCAGGCTGGAAGCCGGCTGCCAGGGCACCATGGTGCCGCCTGCAAGGGGGAGGGAGACGGGGATCAGAGAGGGGTTGCTGGTCAGGAGTCGAGCTGTGCAAACTGGCTCATTGGCAGGACGCAAACCCAAATTATGTCTGAATGCAGCGGCACCTTGCCCAACCACAGGCAAATGCTGGTGCATCGGCACACGCTAACCCAGCATGCAAGGCAGCCGGCAGCTGCTCCCAGGCGTGCGGCGTGAAACAAGGCCGGCGCAAGTTGCAAGCCAGTGCAGGGCACTCACCCTGCGAGTCCTGGGCGGCGGGTGCTGCAAAGACTTCCTCTAGCGAGCGCATGGGGTCCACCACCGCCAGCGCCAGCTCAGCGTTGCCGACCACAGCAGGCTCAGCAGGCTCGGCGTCAAAGTCCATCAGGTTTACGGCCGCTGCCGCCGCTCGCTTGGCAGCCTCCTGCCGCACCTGCTCCTCTGCCTCAGCCGCAGCGGGGGCAGCCGCGGCGGCGGTGGCCGCTTCTGCCGCCGCACGCAGCTCGGCGGCGCGGTCGGCTGGCAGGCACTCAGCCAGCACTGCCTGCACCTCGGGCCCGTCAGCCAGGGCCTCGGGAGGCGGCGGCCAGGTGCCGGCGGCAAAGTCCTTGGACACATACTTGCGGCGCAGGAAGGCCTCCAGGTCTGGAGAAGGGCAGAGATTGAGGGCGGGAGTGAGAGCAGGGAAGCAGGTTGGTGAGGGAGAGCATGTATGGCAGAATCGAAGGGCCGGTCCATTCTGGTTGGCGGGCAGGTGCTGCTGGGATGCCGGCACACGAGCATCCAAGCTGGGCCCTCCATGCCAAACCTCCTGCAGGTCAGCCGCTGAGCTTACCAGCTTCCAGAGCAGACCCAAACAGCTTCCTTGGAAACCCAAACCACTGCTTTGGCATCCAGGAGAGGCTTGCGCCACAAACCGTGCTCACCCGTCAGCGAGCTAAGCGCGCGGGGCTTCTGCCCCTCCTTCATGCCTCCCTCCCAGTATGAGTTGGCCAGTGCGTTGCCGGTGCGCGCCATGAACTCCACTTGCTCGGGCAGCCAGGTGTCCAAGGAGCAGGAGCGGACCTGCAGGGAGGGTGGGTGGATGATGGGTGGGCACGGTTGGAGGGCGAGGGGGGCTGCTGGCAAGGAGTCTGGCATGAAAGGCAGCCCGCATCAGCGCCCGAACCAAAGCTCCGTCATCACCCCAGTGCGCAACAGCGCCCCAGCGCACCTTGCTGACATGCACCCCAAGGCCGCGGTGCACGCCGGCGCAGCGCATGCAGAGGAAGACGCCGCAGTTGATGGAAGCCCAGGTGGGCCGTGAGCTGCATGGAAAAGGAGGGAGAGACGATGCAAGTGAGGATGCAAGTGCAAGCAGGGCTGAGGTTGCTGCTTGCGGGTCAATGAAGGCAGGCACGTGCGGGTGGACAAGAGGCAATGCAAGAGACAGCAAGGAAGGGTAGGGTGACAAACAGCTCTGGGCTGAAACTCTCATTGCCCTCACCCCGCGTCGGCGCTGGCGCAGTCGGCGCAGGTGCGGTTGCCGGGCAGCTCCAGCAGCCTCTTCAGGGCCGCCAGGTACCGCCGATTCTCCTCCATGCTGCACAGAGACAGAGGGAGGGACACGTGCAGGCAAAGCGTGAGCATTTGAATGTGCGCAGGAACCGGGCAGCGTGCCACGTGTTGCATCAACAGTCAGAGCCAATCTTACAGCCAATGCCAACCTTAACGCCACGCCATGCCATTCAACCCGTGGCGCACCTGACGCCTTTGGTCTCGCCCGCCTGCCGCAGGCCGGGGCTGCCCAAGTGCTGCTCGCCGCCCTCCTGCGCGCGGGACAGGTGTCCGCCGTCTGTTGTGGCCGCCTGCCAGCCGCCGGCCTCCTGCTGCTGCTGCGCGGGGCCGCCCTGCAAGGAACCGAGGGGAGGCAGGGACATGCATTTCCAGCCGGCTCAGATGCACTGCCATGTTATGCAGCCTTGCTGCCCAGGAGTGTGATCACAAGCAGAACTGCTACGTTTACACAACCATCAGCCCAGCTTGTCGCGCAAGCCAGTGCCCAGCTGCCGCCACAAGTAAACAGCCCAGCCCAGCTTGACACATAAGCCAAAGGCCCAAAATTTACCACACTCTTGCCAGCTTTCCGCCACACCAGCACAGCCCAGCCCAGCTTGCCTGCGCCATGTCGACCGAGGAGAAGCCCTGGTAGGTGCCCCGCTTGCGGGCATGGGCCTCGCGCTCCGCCGCCAGCCGCTGCTCGTCGCGCAGCAGCGCCAGGATGGCCTGCGCCCTGCAGGACAAAGTCAATAGCCAGGAGGGCAGAGGCACGTGTGAGCGGGCAGGAGAGCCAGGAAGGAGCAGCAGGTGGTGAGGTAAGACGGTGAGATGCCCCGTTNTCTCTCATGGCAGGCGGCTATGCCTGCGGACCCACTCAAGCTTCCCTCCCTTCCTTCCCGGTTCCGCACCTGTGCCGCACGTTGCTGCCCATGTCGCGGCCATCAGGCGCCACATAATGGAAGCCCGACCCCAGGCCATCCAGGCGGGCAGCCAGGCCGCCCTTGGCTTGAGCCACGCACGCCTCGCTGCCGTGGCGCACCAGATATTCCAGCACAGTCAGGCCCTGCAAAAAGGGAACGCAGAGAAGTGCCCTGGGTTGTCAGCGGCAGGGCAGCTGAGCAGGGAGGTGCAAGCGTCTGTAACTCGCACGACGAGTCAAGGCAGCGAGGGCGCAAGCAGGGCACAAGCAGGGCAGCCCTAGGCATCTATTTGCTCGCCTTGTACACATTGCGCCACTTGTGCGGCGGGTAGGCGAGGCGCAGGTCCACCACACGCAGGATGATGGCGCAGTCCTGCACAGCAGGCACAACAGATGCAATACAGCTGCTGTGTTGACGCATGTTGGCATGCAGAGTGGATGGCGGTGGAGTGCTAGCTGCCTGTGCACTTGGTCATACTGCAGCTCAAAACAGCAGCCCCTCCACGCTACTCCCTGCTTGCACGTACCTGCGGGTTGAAGCTGAGCGAGGCCAGCATGGCCAGCTCGGTGCCGGTGGGCCCCCATGCCTGGTTGCGTGTGGCAGCCCGCGCACGGCGCTCCGTCTGCGAGAAGGGCTTGAGCTTGCCTGCGGCGGCGGCGGCGGCGGCGGCAAGAAGACGGCTGGTTGGCGGCACTGGCGGCGGCTCTGGCAGCGGCTCTTTCAGCAGTGAAACAAGGCCAGGCGATGTCTGGAGGCATTAAACAGGCAGCGAGCCCAGCGGCGGCAGTGGCAGAAGCAGNTGGGGGCGGCAGCTCCGGGCGCCGGCGGGCGCGGGCGCCAAGGGGGAAGCTACGCGGGGAGCCCACGGCCCTTGCGCCCTTGCGCCCTCTTGCTTTGGCACGTGCTTAGTTTCAAAAGCAGCGCAGCAGCTCCCCAGACGCGTAAGACGCGCCGACGAGGAGATCGAGAGTTTCTGCAGTCTGCAAGCAGTCTGCAGCGGCTGTACCCAATCCCAGCAGCTCACCATTCTTGACGGCCGTGAAATAGTCGCGCAGCCAGGCATAGTATGGGTCTTCCCCAGCCGCGGCCATTTCGCACCTCGCCGCGCTCCTGTGCCGCTGCTAAAGTGAAGAAATGCGATGCTCAAAGTGATGGGCAGTGCGGCGGAGCGCCCCGCAAGGCCGCGCCCGCCGCCGCCCATGCTCGCCGGGCAGCGCGCGCGCAGCGTGTATGGAGCGCCGTGCTGCGGTGGCTGGACGGTCAGGTCAGTGAGTTGCTGAGAACTCAGTCCACCAAATGAGCACGGGGCTCCCACAGCTGTTGGCTCCCGTGGAATGTTGCTGGTGTTTCAGCGGCGGCAGCGCAGAGCCACAGAGTCGGCGAAGCAGCCATTTGTTTTCAACTGGGCCTGGCAGCAGAATGAGTCGCCCCCTTGACCACACTGGCCTGCTGACAACAAGGTTCGCTGGTGGGTCGGCTGCAGCGCTGTGGTTATGCAATGTGAACGCTCCGGTGCACTCTCACATGCGGTGCATGATGTGCCTGATGGTGCGCCAGAAGCATGTGGCTGCACCTGTCGCAGCATCAAGCAAGGGGCAATCATTTGGGCCCACTCCTTGCTTGCTCTGGAGGCGTTTCAGCTGGTGGTGAGACAGGACCGTGTTGCCACGCTGCAGGTTGCCTGCGGCATTCGCAAGGCAAGCTTGCAGTGACACCGTGTGCATGCATGCACGTCGCGGGGCGCACCTCCTCAGATTGCTGAGCTCTTGCTGGAAAAAGCATGAACAGAAAGTGACATCAGGACCCTGCCCTGCTTGGCATGAGTAGACTGCTTGCCAGATTCCCGGAAACAGTGGCATGGTGAGCTTGCTTGCGTTCGAGCAACATGCCTGCCTCACCCCGCTGCACCTGCTGACGCCGACGCAGTGGGCCCGGCTGGCGGCGTCTGCCTGGCTGGTCTGTCCCCGCCCATTGAAGTGAGCTCCGATCTTAGTGGCCGAGGCCAAGGTAGAGGCAGCGGGCGCCAAGCGCGGCATGAAACAAAGTTCCCTGTTCTTCTGCCATCGCCGACCCACCTCCTGTGTCTGCTCGCTTGTGCTCTGCTGGCATTTGGTTGTCTTTCTCTGACGGGAACCTAGTTCCTGTTTGATCCCGCTGCATGCATGTGCTGCATTTACTCCACAACTTGCAGCACTGGAGCAAGGCATGGCGACGGCATGGTGCCAGCAGCAAAGGCGTGGCGTGGCCAGCAGCAGCAGGCGAGCCAATGGCGGCAGACGCAACCATGCATGGCAGTGCCCAGGCACGCCGGTTTGTGCGCACCCTTCCTCAAAACTGCTCTGCATCCCTCCGAACACCGCGATTCTCCACTGCGATCCTTCTCCGTTCGCCGGCCGCTGTTCGGCACCGGCCGAAAGTGTCGGCAGGCCCTCAAACCCCTCGCAAGCACCTGCATCAGTACTGTTAACACGGGCGGCTGGCAACCGAGCGCTGCCCCTCCCTCCACTACTGGTCGATGTCATGATCCTGCGGCGCGTCTTGCTCGCTGCGCTTTTGCTCCAGCTCGCTGGTGAGCACGGCTGACCCACGGCACGGCCTCCGCTAGAAGGGAGCAAAAGCATGTCCCACTTGTGCCGCCCCGCGCCGCCGCCACCCATCGCATGCTTGCCCTACTGCAGGCTTGGCATTCGCAAGCCGATGCACTGAGGGCTTCATAGACAGCCAGACTGGGCGGTGCTTGCCGTGAGTCGTCGCTCAATGGGTTTGGCTGGTGTCATGGTGCTTGTGCGGGTTCCTGCATGACCGCTGCTGCCGCTGCTGCTGCCGCCGCCATAGTCTCACATGCTGCAATGCCAGCCGCTCCGCTGCGTCCCCCTCCCAACTCTGCAGCTGCCCAGTCAACTGCATTAGTTGCACCAACGCCACCACGTGCACGGAGTGCAAGTACGCCGTTAACGGGCCAGAGAATGCAACCCTCTGCACGCCTTGTGCAGCCGATGGTTGCGTCAGCTGCCCTCGCACTGCCGACATGTGCGAGGCCTGCGGCCTCACACCTCAGGCTGTCAGCCTCACCACATCCCCCGACGGTCGCTCGTGCGTGCGCTGTGCCGTCCAAAACGTAAGCTTCTGTGCTTGTGGTGGCTGCTGGCGAGACGGCTGCCGGCAGCAAGGAGTCTGGCTATACCCTGCCACCCACCAGACCTCGTATGCTTGTGCACGCAGTGCTGGCAATGCGCACCTGGCGAGCCCACAAAATGTCAGGAGTGTCATGTCGGTTTTGGTGTTGATGCAACCAACGCCACCTGTGAAGCATGCCGCGTGCCAGGCTGCTACATGTAAGGCAAAAAATGCAGCTCTGTGTCGGTCAGCCGCGCGTGCATGCAGCAAGCCTTGTCATTAGCTGCTGTGCCATATTGCCGCAGGTGCACGACGGATTCTTACATGTGTGATATTTGTAGCAGTGGTAAGCAACCCTTGCCATAAGCTGCCAATGCGTAGCCCCTGGCGCATGGCATCTGAGGAGGCTCGCATGGCCCCTTGTGCGTGCAGGCCATTACTTGAATGAAAATGCCACGGACTTCTGCCAGCCGTGTATCATACCGCACTGCAATAACTGTGTGTTGGATACAGAGTCAGGCGAAGAAGTATGTGAACGATGCGTCTACGACTTCAAACTCAATGCAAACGCAACAGACCCGGAGCAGGTGTGCGTCCCCGACCCTGTGCCGCCACCACCCCCGCCCCCGCCCCCGCCCACGCTCACCAAGCTGACGTGGGAAGAGACCTGGCCCTCCGGCCCTAGACGAATGGGCTGGTGGCGCATTGGTGCCGGCAGCAGCGGCGTTTGCGCGCTCAACATCACGAGCGCCCCCTGGTGCGCCTGCTGGGAACGCACAAGGCAGCAGCGCAGGGCAGGACAGGGCGACATGCGGCATTTGGCAGCGAGCGCTAAAGAGTCCCGCTGCTCACTGCCTGCCCTCATTTTGCAGGTGCTGGGGACAGCAAGTGGGAGCCGACGGGGCTATAGTGACCCTTACTGCGCCCCAGCCTGTTCCCGGCAACCATTCATTTGATTCTGTGGTGGCTGGCGCCAATGGTCGCAACTGCGGTCTCATCCCCAGTCGGCCTTTCGTGGAGTGTAATGAGGCTAGCGATCTGTACTGTTGGGTGCGTCCCTTGCCTAACAGCCCTCTTTGCTGCGCCACCTTTGCAATGACAGCCCTGTGTTGCTGCATCCTCCTAAGTGCTGCAGGGCACTAACACTGACGGCTTGCTTGGTGTGGCGCACACCAATCTCAGCTTTTCTCTGGCCCCCGTCCGCCTTTCCTGGCCAGC
This sequence comes from Chlorella ohadii, assembly GCA_025026875.1. Taxonomy (NCBI): domain Eukaryota; kingdom Viridiplantae; phylum Chlorophyta; class Trebouxiophyceae; order Chlorellales; family Chlorellaceae; genus Chlorella; species Chlorella ohadii. The sequence goes on from JADXDR010000139.1 coordinate 196,416, forward strand.
GCTCAGCTGGGTAGACCTGCCTGCCAACCCCAACGCTAATGATGGTTGCGATCTGCGAGACTATGGCTGGGACTTTGTCAGCGTGGGACCCCACACTGCGTGCGCCATAACACGCAACTCCTCGCGGCTGTTCTGCTGGGGCCAGGCGCTGGGCACTGATGCGCCAGGCAGCACCGCCAGCACAGCCGAGCCCACGCTGATAGGCGGCGAGGACTGGAAGTGGAAGTCTGTCTCCGTGGGAGATGGATTTGCATGCGGCATTGACACAGACCGTGGTCTGTGGTGCTGGGTGAGCCGAGCACATGCCGCGCCCCTCGCTCTCACCCTCCCAGGCTGGCCGTTGCCCTAACCCATGCACCCTCGCCTTTTCTGCCTTTTCTGCATTCTGTGACCTGCCAAGCCACCTAACGTGCTGACTGACAGCCGCCTCCCACCCCCACATCCCTATACAGGGTAGTAACAGCCGGCTGCAGCTGGGCACCAACCTCACAGATTTGCCTGGCGCCAACGCCACCAGCTACGGCCGCTCGTCTGTGCCGATACGACTGCAAACTGCCGATTCCACCCACATGGCGCTCTTTGACCAGGAAGGCTGGAACCATGTGGCATGTGGGCTCGCTGCCTGCTGCGCAATCACTGGAGAATTCCAAGGGCAAGGTACGCTCCTGCGTGCGCTGACAATTTTCTGGCCAGGCACCTTCACACTGTGCACCCCAAATGTGCCCCGATGCTGCAGCATTCTGCTGGGGCAGTGCTTACAATGGCCTCCTCAACGCGTCAAGCAGCCCAGCAAATTTCGGCCCTCAGCGCGTGCCAGACTCCTCTAGCTTTGGCGGCTCTGTTGCGCTCACATGGATGCATGTCACGGCGCCCGCCAAACTCACTGCCGCTGGCTACAGCGGCTTGTCCGCCTGCGGTATCGACTCGCTCAATGGCGAAGGTGGGTGTGCCGAGCATGTCATGCATGTGCTATCTGGTTGTTTGCATGGTGCGGCCTGCTGTCATGTGCCACAGACAGGCGTTTCAACAATTCACAGTCAGCTGCCTTGCTCCCCTACACTGGTCCAGCGTATTGCTGGTCAATGAGCCCTGCAGGCGCCTGGGTCCCTCCCGAGCGTAACACCGGCCTCCCACGCATTTCGCTGTACGTCACAAACGAAACGGCTGACACGATAAACTTCTTCGAGGGCGTGGCCAGCGCTGGTGCCGACTTTTTGTGCGCACAGCCATACACGACAACCAATGTCAGCGTGGAATGCATCGGCAGCAACGGGCAAGGCCAGCTCGGCGGCGGCAGTGTCGGCGGCGCTGCCGGCGGCAGCAGCGGCACTGCACCAATGGAAGTCGTGCGGCCGTCTCTTCTGGCGGAGACGGCTGCCTCTCCAGCGCCCGACAGCTCCACCACTGCAACCTCTGACTCAGGCTCCTCGCTGTCCACAGGCGCCATTGTTGGTGTTGCAGTGGGCGTTGCTTGTGCGGCCATTGGTGCGCCATGGGGCCCGTCTAGGGATGTATGGGACTGCACTGCACTGTGAAGAGTATCGCAGCATGAGGTTGCACTGCAGCTGTGCTGGCCACAACCTGCCCCAAACCCTTTGTTGCTCACCTTACTCTGCCCCCTGCAGGTGTGGTGGCAGCACTGGCTGTTTGGCTCAAGAAGCGGCGGCATGCGGCAGCAGTATCAGTGGCGGCGGCATCCAGCAAGGTCGGCCCCGCCAGCCTCGAGTCCGGCAGCAAGTCGAGCAGCGTCCCGCCTGCCATCTCTCCAACGCTCCGCCATGAGCGCCGCCTTGACCTGCTTGCGTCCGACCCAATGCTGTCCCTGCTGCTTGGAGGCGGCAGCCGCATGGGCGGCACCAAGGCAGCCGTCAGTGGCGGCAGCTCCTGGCCCAGCAGCGGAGCCATTGTAGGCGACCTGGAGCCTTGGGCCGTCGATTTCGAGGAGTTGGAGCTGGAGCGCGCCATTGGAGCAGGCTCGTTTGGCAAGGCAAGCTGCAGCTGTGTCTGTTGTCTGCTCATTCTGGCAAGGGGGAGGGAGGCGGGAGGTTGACGGACATGCGCCCGCAGCCAGCCTGAACCCACCTGTGCACCTTCCCACCCACACCCATGCGCACCCTTTTGCCTTTCAGGTGTACCTGGCCACATACCATGAGGCGCCGGCAGCAGTGAAAGTGTTGGTGAACATGGAGCAGCTGCAAGCGTGCGTGGAGGATGCAGTGTCGCTGCCGCAGCAAGCGCTGGCATGCTTACAAAAGGAGGCTGGTATCATTGCGGGCCTGAGGCACCCCAACCTACTGCAGCTGCTGGGCGTGTGCATGGTCCCGCCTGCAATCATCACAGGTGAGGCGCATGTCTTCATAGGCCTTGGGCTGTTCTGGCTGCTTCGGCTGCAGCACTGCCTGCCTCCTGGCTGCACGGAGAAAAAGATAGTGTCACATGTTGGCGATAGCGTGCTTGTTGGCAGCTCGCACCGCCTGCCGAATCGCTCCCTTCCGTGCGCCCTTCCTCAGAGTACTGCTGTTACGGCTCTTTGTCGGATTTGCTGCGCGCGGCTAGAAGCGAGCCTGAGTCGCCGCTGGCGCGCAGCCTCTTGCTGCCGCGGCGGCTCAGCCTGGCGCTCGATACTGCCCTCGGCATGCTTCACCTGCACATGCACAACCCACAGGTGCGTGGATGCCGGAAGACAGCAGCAGCTGCAGTTCAGCATTGCATGCCGTTGGGCCCACATTGCATGGCCTAGCATGGGGACAGTGCACCAGCCGCTTGACCGCTGCACCTGCTCGGGCCTTGCTTGGCCTTGCTGCTGACCTGCTGGCATTGCAAACGCTGTCATTTGCAGATCCTGCACCGTGATCTGAAGACGCCCAACATCTTCGTCGCGGACTGCTGGCGCGCCAAGGTGGGCATGAGCGCAGTGCGTGTCACGGTGCATGAAAGATTGCAAAGCAAAACGGAACTGTGCAGCGCTTGCATGCAGCATAAACTTACGGAGCAGCCACACTTGTCTTACCGTAACTGTGTTGTTGCAGGTTGGCGATTTCAACCTGTCGCGTGTGGTAGAGGAGGCAAGCGGGCAAAGCTCCGTTGCCGCTACAAACCCCCGCTGGCTTGCCCCGGAGATCTTTACTGGCGCTCGCGCCAGCACCGCCTCGGGTGCGCAGGCAGGCTGGGGCAGGTTGCATGAGCGGCAGGGGGCATGCAATTGCGGGCTGCTGGTCCACGCACTGGTGACACAAACCGTTTGTGTGACACTCCGCCACCGCCCCGCTGTCCTCCACCTGCTCACATTCCTCACTACTGCCCGCCGCCCGCCGCAGATGTGTACGCCTTTGGCGTCTGCCTGTGGGAGCTAGTGTCCTTTGAAATTCCCTGGGCTGGGCTCACTCCCTGGCCGGTGAGCTGGCATCGCAGCGCCCTGCATGCATCTCTGCCGCTTGGGTTAGCGCTGCGCATTAGCGCTGCGCATGCCAATGTGCTGACGCGCCACCCTCCCTGTCTGTTCAGATCGTGAATGCGATTCGTGCTGGCGAGCGGCCCTGCTTCCCTGCCCGGGCTGCCGGCCCCGACCCAGAAGCCTTTGAAGCGTTGCGGGCCGAGTACCAGGCGCTAGTCAGGTGTGCACATTCAGAGATGTTGTTTGGTTGTTTGGCCATCCACCTGCGCGTCAAACTCTATCTCACATCTCACAGAACCAACTCACATCACTGCCCATCCCCACTTCCTTGCATTCCACAGTGACTGCTGGGCGCATGATGCAGCTTCACGGCCTTCTTTTGAGGAAATCATTCCCCGCCTGCGCGCGCTGCTGCACCGAGCAGCCAGCACGCAGCATGGCGAGGATTCCGCCAGCAGCGACGTGGCCGAAGAATGATGCTGCCTCAGCGCTGCTTTTGACGGCGCAGCATGCACAGCCACACCTCCTCTGTAAAACTGAAATCGTTGTCCAATGTCTCAAGTGGCTGTCAGAGGTTCTCAAATATCTGCGCAGGCATGCGTGCCCCGGCCGGCCGGCACACGGCGGCGGCGCATGACATGAGGGGCGGTGACACTTGGCGCGCATTCTCCACGCTCTCGCCTCGTTCCAGAGTAGGTTCGAGCCGCTCCCTGAACGCTCCGCGCGGAGCCAATTGATCCCTGCAGCGGGTTCAGTTGCGCGACTCACGGCCGCAGGAGGGGGCACTCGCCCAGCCGCTGCCAGACGCCGCCGATCTGAATTGGGAGGCCCCATGGTGGCCCAGCGCGACAACGTGCGGCAGCTCGTTTTTGGCGGGCCGGCGGTAGCAGACTCTCCTTCAGGCCGGGTAAGGCGCCGGTCTCAGCTTTTGCTAACCCAGTTGCAACCGTAACAACCGGCGCTGCGCGTCCAAGAGCCCGTTTCGGCCGCCGCCGCTGCCGCCGCCTCCTCACCGCCACGCTGCCTCCCCACCCTCCCACATCTTCACCTGCTACAGCACGCCAAGGCGAACTATGCCCAGGAGCTGCGAGCGCAGATTACGGCCAAGGAGGCAGCGCGCCAGGCGGAGCGTGAGCACAGCCTGCGGCAGTCGGCTGCACACCTGGCGTTCCGCCAGGCCGCACCATCTGCAGTGCTGCCCATGCCTGCGCGGCAGGCTGCACCGCTGCAGCAGCCGCTGGGCACCGCCCATGTCGGCACGGGGTTGTTCGCACGTTCCAGCACCCAGCAGGCACAGATCATGCAGCGGTATGGTGAGCCAATGCCAGCACCGCGGCCGCCCGTGCCGCTGCCGACAGAGGCCCACCCAGTGGCGGCACCGCAGTATGGCTGGGAGGATGAGATGCCTGGAGGCTGGCAGCCCACTGCGCACCACAGCATGCCACCGCCACCACCGCACCCTGCCGCTGGTGGACCCTGGTGGCACGTCGAAGGTGAGCAGCCGGGCAGGCACAGCATGCTCCCACCCGGCGAGCCCCACCCGGGCGCTGCTCCGACAGGTGGCCCACTCAGGAGCTGGCCGCAAGATGGCCACCCCGGCTGGCAAGAGCCGCCACCTGCTGCTGCGCCGAGCGGCTGGATGGATGATGTCGCAGCATCTGCGCTGCCACCAGTGCGGCAGCAGCTGGTGCAGCAGGCGGGCCCGCACGCTCGTGCGGGCATGCCACTGCACGAGCCATGCCCTCCGTACCTGCGCGGCAGCCAGGCAGCTGGGGCTGCTGTGCTGCCACTGCCATCAGGTGCAGTCGTGGCCATGGCAACATTTGGCAACGACCTGCAGCCTGTGCAGCAGCCGCCCGCTCGCAGCCGCAGCCTGCGGCTGCCGCCAGGAGCCAGCGCCGGGCCGGCGCTGCCGCCCTGGGGCGTGTCGCAACCAGGTGCCGCTGCTGCTGTGGGTGGGACAGCGGGTAGCCCAGCCAGGGCTGCTGCTGCCGGGCGGCTGGCAGCGCTTGGTGCAGAGCAGCTGGAGGGTCAGGTGGCCAGGCAGGCACAGGAGGCCAGGCGGGCGGCATACAGAGCGGAGCTGGAGGCGCAGATGGCGGCCAAGGAGGAGCGGCGACGCCAGGTGGGCTGAATTGGGATTCTTGTCTTCAGGAATGAACTCAGGATGGCTGGGCTGACTTTGGCGAGTGATCACACCCAGCGCATATCAATGTGCAGCCTGTTGCGGGCCACACTCTCTCCAGCAGCCTGCCGCCTGTAACTATGCGCAGGAGCGGGAGCGGGAGCAGGCGGAGGAGCGGCGCAAGGCACAGGAGGCCGCCTTGCTCTTGCAGAAGGCGGCGGGCGGGTATGGCGGCGGCAGCGGGCCGCTGCGGGGGCTGGATGGCCGCCCCATCACCGACCTGAACCAGGCAAGGAGGGAGTGGACGTCAAGCTCAAGTCGCACAGCAGCATTCTGCTGATGTTAGCTGGCACTGAACCTGAAGCATGCCTTCCTTAGTTTGCGCTCCAACCGCAGCATGGCAATTTGAATCAGTCTTCTTCCACTGCTGCAGGTTCGGCGGTTTCAGGAGGGCAGGAGCCAGCCAAGCTCGCCTTCGGCTGGCAGCCCCGTGCAAGGCGGCGCCGGCATCCAGGCCTACTGGGGCAGCGGCAGCGCACCAGGCACTGCAGCAGCAACTGCGCAAGAGCAGCTGCACTCTGCGGCTTTTGATGTACCACATCCCGGTGCCGCTGGTGGCCCAGAGTCAGCCGGCGCTTTTCAGGGTGGCTGGGAGGATACGTCGCCCCGCCCGCCTCCCGGCCTGCAGCCACATGCTCCTTTGGCAGCCCCTGCTTTTGCCAGCCCCACCAAGCCCACTCGCCATGAAGCGGCGCCAGTTGGTGTGGCCTCTGGTGTCATGGCGGCAGGTACAGAGCAGCCCACCCTGCGGCTGCGCTCCGACCGCCCCTTCCAGACGGCCAGCGAGGCGGAGCGGCGGAAGCGGGAGCAGGCAGAGTTTCAGGTGGGATGCTGGCGGAAGCTGCCTGGTGATTTGCGGCGAGGGCGAGGGACGCCAAGGACGACGGTGTTCAGTGCATGCATATGGCGCTGGAGCAAACCGGAGTCCGGGTTGACAGACATGCCCGCAACTGCCCTCTCTGCATCTACCCTGCGGCAGGAGGCGCTGCGGCAGCAGGTGGAGGAGAAGGCGCGGCTGCGGGCGGAGGAGCAGCAGAGGTGCAGTGTGGATTGGGTGGTCTGTCGACCGATATTTGCTGTAGCTGGGCTGCCTGCCCTGCCTCCTGCTGCAAGTCTTCCCCCTGCTCTGCTGCGCATGCCGCTTGGCAAGTAATTCCCACATGCATTGCGGCAGACCACAGCCTGCCACCTGCCCCTCCTTCTAGGCGCAAGGCGGAGGAGGCGGAGGAGGAGGCTCGGCTGGCACGCGAGCAGGAGCGCCTGCGCCAGCAGTTTGCTGCCGACCAGGCGCGGCAGCGCGCAAAGCAGGCGGACAAAGAGGTGGGCTGTGCGGGCTGCCGAGGGGCCCTACTGCATTCTGCTACAGCTGTAGCTGTCGTTACTACGTTGTAGCATTCGCGTTGGAGACATGCGAATGCGCATTGATACCTCTTCCTGCTGCAGGCAGGAGGCACGGAGACGCTAGAGTCTGGCGGAGTCACTATCAAGTTCAAGCCGCCGCCCGCACAGCGCAAGCAGGGTGCCGCAGCCCAGGCACAAACCGGTAGCGCAGCACTAAGCATTGACCCGGATGATGCGGTGCCAGGAGTGGAGATCCGCCTGCCTCGCCGCCCGCCGCCACAGCAGGCGTTTGCTGAGGCAGAGGCAGCGTCTGCTGGGGGGATGGCAGCGGCGGCTGCAGAGCCTTTGGCCCACCCAGGCAGCAGACCTGCAGGCCAAGTTGCAGCAACGGACCAGACAGCCGCGCCTGTGCCTTCTGGGCAGCTGCCCGGCGGCGACAGCCTGTCTCGTGCTCCATCTGGCATGCCGCCGGGCTGGCAGCAGCCAGTGGCAGGGATGCAGCAGCACAGCAGTGTTGCAGGGCCGCCCCTGCACCCCTGGGGCATGCCACCAGCCCATGCGCCTGGACCTGCTGCCGGTTGGGGGCCGGGCATGCCACCGCCACCCATGCAGCAGCATGGCCTGCCCGAGTGGGCCGGGCCACCACCACCTGCCCCATGGGGCATGATGCCTGCACCATATGCGGCAGCACCGCCACCCCACTGGCTGCCGCCGCCCATGGCAGCTGCCGGCGGCCCACCTGCCGGCCCTCCCTGGCTGCACCAGCTGCACTACCCACCTGCAACTGCGTCAGCAGGCTTCGGCATGCCGCCGCCGCCACCTGCAACAGCGGGCTACGGCATGCCACCCATGCCCATGCAGCAGCCGTGGGCTGCCGTGGCAGGCGCCTTTGGACCAGGGCCTGCTGTGCACATGCCCACAGTGACAGTGCTGCGGCCCAACCGCCCCTTCATGGGCCCCGTGTTTGAGACAACCAGCGTGCTGGCGGCTGGGATGAATGGCTCAAGGCAAGTGCTCGAATGAGATTGAACAAAGCAGTGTTTGCAACCGTCACGGCTTGTCCTCAATCAACAAGGCTGCCGAACAAGGCTGCCTATGTAGCCGGCAGTGCACAGCATTACGTTGCTGCCTCCTGCCCCCGCTCCTTGCTGCGACAGGCCGCCAACAGCCCGAAGCACAAGCCTGCCGCCGCTGCCGGGCAGCCTGAGAGCCAGCGCAGCTGGTTTTGGCGGGCCAAGGGGCGTGCCTGGCGGCCTGCTGGGCAGCCATGGCGCATCCGCCCTGGTGCAACGCGGCGGCCCGCTGGAAGCATCGATCACCGGTGGCAGCATGCTCATCTTCCCACCGCAGCAGGCACAGCAGGCACAGCAGGATCCGCGGCAGCAGTCGCTGCCCCAGGCGGCTGGTGCAGGCATGCCGCAGCAGGCGGCGGGCAGCAGGCGGGCAAGCCAGCTGGGGCCCGGCGGTGAGGGCGCTCTGCCGCCTGCTCCCAGCGCTGCTGTGGCAGCGGGCGCGCTGAAGCACTGGAGCTCACTTCGGGAGCACTCTGGAGCGCACACGGTGCCGTTCTCCAGGCAATCCAGCCCCACTCCGCACGGGATGTCACAGCAGGAGGAGGCGGGGCCGCCGGCCAAGCAGGGCAGCAGCAGGCGGGGCAGCTGGGGCGGCGCATGGGACCAAGTGGAGACGGGGGTGGCAGCAGGATCGCACTGGCCCAGCTGAGGGCTGCCGCTGGGCTGTGGCAGAATTGTCTTATTGTTGGGGTATGGATTGTTTGACTTTTACTTGCTATCATTATGAATGACTGATATTGGTTTGACGTTGTAACTCAGTTGCCAAGCAGTGGGCCGTGGGATCACAGCTGCTGCTGGGCACCAAGCGCTGCTGCATACCGCTGCCGCAGCGCGGTCCGCAGCGCTGCCGGCGCCTCTGGGACGCCCTTGAAGGAGGGGAAGTAGTTCACGTCAATAATGACCAGCTCGCCTGCAGGGCAGCAGGGAAGAGTACACTCCAACTGTTGAAGAACTGAGGACGATGGACAGCTGTGGGAGAGCAAAGCTTGGCATAGTGCTGGGGAGAGCACAGCTTGGCATGGTGCATTCAGCAGACTTGCCACACGATGCTTTCTGGGCCAATTGGCTGGCATTCCCCTGCCCCTTGCCCACCGCACCTGCTATGCTGTCAAAGACGAGGTCGAACCCAAACAGGGTAAGCCCCAGCCGCTTGCGGAGAGCAGCAGCCACTGCCTCAAAAGTGGGCCGCTGCATCAGCGAGGCCACTTGGCCAGGCACAGGCGGCAGCCCCCCATCTGCCACTGCTGGCTGTGCAGCGGCGGCGGCGCCATCAGTGCCGCTGGCTGCAGCCGCCTGCGCCTGCTGCTGTGCCTGTTGCTTGCGCAGCCAGGGCAGAGTGGTGGGCAGCGACTTGAGGCTGTCGAAGCTGATGCTATCTGGCACATCTGCACGGCTTGGATGGCACACATGTGGGAGGTGTGTGTGTGTGGCTAGCCATCACTGTAAATGCACTAGCGCGAGGGCACACGGCTGTATGCACCATCTGCATCGAAATGTCCAGAACGTGGGCCTTGCCTGCCTCAGGGTCGGCTGCCAGCTGCTCCGCAAGGATGCGCAGGTCTGGGCTGGACTTGCGCTCCGCCCAAAACACCTGCAGG
>JADXDR010000139.1:206198-224871 GCA_025026875.1 Chlorella ohadii
AGTGAGATTGAGCGGGGCTGCGCACAGCGGCATGCACACCATGAATACAACCAGGCCAGCACAGGCCATCCCATCATCTTGGTTGGATGCGGCGCAAGACCTGACACAAGCCCGGGCGAACAGCAACAGCNAAGGGTAACACACCTGGTCGCCTGCCACATAGACCTTCCACACCCGCCCTCCATGGTCTACGTACTCCTGCACCACGGCAGGCAGTGGCACCTCTAGCCCGGCGAATCCAGACCTGCGTTCAGCAGCAGCATAATAATGGAGGGTTTGCAAGGGAAGCACTTGAAAACATGTACACACACGTGTTGCAGTAACAACACACCCAAGCGCTGCTGGCCCGCCATACTCCCACAGCACCCACGCACCCGTGCAGTACAAACGCCATTTGATGCGCCTCCGCCACGCCGCACGCCGCCTGGGGCTTGGCAATGCAGGGCAGGCTGACGCCGGCGGCCGCCAGCTGTCGGGGCGTGGTGGCAGGGTCAAACGCGCTGACCAGAACCGATGCGGGGGCTCGAGCAGGGATGGACAGCTGGCGCACTGCTAGCGCTGCTGCCTCTAGATGGGGGATGAGGGCAGCCCGGTCCATGATCGGGCGCATTGCCGCTGCCGGGTCGACAAGCGGCGGCGCACGCCCCGCCCCCGGCAGCTGTGCTGAGTGCGCCCCAGGCTGCGGTCCCACATGCAGCTGTGGGTGCCCCGGGTGTGGGTGCCCTGCCACCGCTGCCGCCAGCTGCTGCTGCACGGCTGCCTGCTGCGCCGCCTGCTGCCCTTGGTCCAGGTATGCAAGCAGCGCCTGGCCTTCGGCAGTGAAGTGCGCCACAGCGCCGCTGCCGCCTGTTGGCTCCAGGTAATCAGTCAGCTTCTGCAAGGGTGGAGGAGGGTTGGAGTGTCCCTTTACCCAGCACAGTAAAAAGCACAGCTCTGTGCATGAGGGCATTGCACTATTCTATTTGCACACCACTTGGCCATGCAGCGCCCTGAAACTAGCCAAGTTCCACGTACCACCAGCAATGAATGTGCTGCAACCCACACTCGCCTGAAGCACAATGTCGCAGTGGGCCAGCTGCGGCGCCAGCGGGCTGTGCAGATCAAGCGGCACAAAGCAGACTGGCTGCTTGCTCTCTACTGCCGGCTTGTCTGCCCGCGCTGCCACCCCTCGCCCTGCCGCTGCCGCTGCCGCCGCCGCCGCCGCTGCTGCGGCCGCGTCTGTGCCGCCTGAAGAAATCTTTTGAAATTNCGCCGCCGCCGCTGCTGCGGCCGCGTCTGTGCCGCCTGCGGCCGCCCCTGCCTCTGCCGTCGGCAGCAGCGGCAGCATGCCCTGCTGCGCCAGTGCCAGCTGGCGAGACTCTTTCATCACATACCCCACAACCAGTGGCGGCTGCAGCCCAGCTGCTTGCCGAACCTTGCGGGCGAGCCGTGCCACAGCCTGCAGCGCCCAGGCCTGCAGCTGTGCTGGCGAAGCGCCATGCGAGAGCAGGTGCTCGCAAGCGCCGCAGCCCAAGTCTGCTGCCAGGCTGGTGGCAGAGGGGCTGCCTGATAGGCTGACGAACGCCACATGGGCTGGAGGCGTGGGAGCCAGCTGGTCCAAAGCCAGCCTGTAAGCAAGGTAGGGTGGTGTGCAAAAGGGGGAGTGGGAGCAAGCGGAATGGGGAGGCCGGGAGGCACGCAGCAAACCCAGCTGGGCAGGGGCATAGCGACAGGCTGTTTGGGTAGCCAGTCCTGCAAGCTCTAAACCATGGTCGCATATGAGATGCCCTCACCGCAGCGAGACAGCCAGCTGGCTCGGCTGTGTGATGAGCAGCGGAGTGGCGGTGCCGTCGGCCGCCGCCTGCACTGCGGCCAGGCTCAGCCCGGCATCAGCCACAGCTGCGCACTGCAGCAGCAGCCCCGCCTGAACGCCATGGCGCTGCAGCCGTCCCAGCAACGTGGCAGTGGCATTGCACAGGCCTGCGATCGGGGGCGGGTCGGTTGGACAGCAGTGAGGGGTGGCAGCGGCGGCGGGAGCGGCGGTGGGGAGGCGGTGTCGCGCCTGGCGGGCGGTAGGGATTGCAATGTGTCTCAGGACAACCTGCGCATCTACTCCAACCCCCTGCTGAACGCAGCGACAGCACACAGAGCAAGAGCGAAGCGGCGGGAGCTCGCCTGCGAGGTGGGGGCCCTGCAGGCCCCCAACATCGAGGTGCAACAGGCAAGCGATCATCGATGCGATAGAAAAGGAGGGAGGATGGGCCCGCAGCGCCCTGCATCATGGACGCCCTGCGCCGCCATGGCGTGAAGCGCCTATCAGGCCTGCTTGTGGTGCCCTGCATAGCGATCGCTGCCCAAACAAGCCAGCCAACTCAACGTTCGCCCGCTCCCCTGCTCGCCTCGTTCGCGCCCGGCCTCTCCTGCTCGCATTGTGGCCCATCCTGCTTGCACTGGGATTCAACTTGGTATCAATTGCCAATTGAGAGCTCCCGAAGGCGCAGCGCCGCCACCATGCCCGCCGCCGCCGCTGCCGCCGCCGCCAATGATGGGGCCCTGCCGGGCCTGGGCGAGCCGCTGCCGGGCCTGGGCGAGCCGCTGCCCTACTGCAAGCAGAGTGGCTGCATCTACCTGGACTACAATGCCACCTCGCCCATCTTCCCTGAGGTCGGTTGCTGGCTGTTGATACGCGCGTTGGTCACATCAAGTGCCTCGCCGCCAGGGTGCAGCTGCTGTTCTCATGCCGACTTTGCGACGCCCTCGCTTCCGTGCATGGCATCACTGCTCGTGCTGCTGCCCTTCAGGCAGGCTGTACAAGCTGCTGTGCACATGCACCTTCACTGTCCCTGCAGGTCGCGGACGAAATGCGGCCCTTCCTCACCGCGTTCGGCAACCCCTCCTCCGGCCATGCCTTTGGCCGGCCCTGTCGCGACGCTGTCGACCTGGCACGCGCCCGGGTGGCAGCCATGGTGGGTGCCGAGCCTGACGAGATCTTTTTCACATCCTGCGGCACCGAGGCGGATGCTTGGTGAGCTTCATGCCAATTTGTAGATGCATTCCTGTTCCCAGCCGGGATGACTCGATGGCTGATGCAGCGGTGCGGCTCTGCAGCGCTCGTCGGTGTGCTGCTGCAGCAAGCCTGGCGTTGGTGATGGACACACCTACCTAGCGTCTGCCATGTCAGCATGCAGCTGTGCCATGCTCCCATTTGCAGGGCCATCTGGGGCGCAGTGATGGCGGCCCGCAAGCGGAACGCAGCCAGCAGCAGCAGCGATGCAAGCAGCGTGGTGCCACACGTTGTGACCAGCTGCATCGAGCACCCTGCAGGTGGGTGGGCTGCGGCTGTGCTGTGCTTGGCGCCATGCTGGCTGCAGGTGTTTGCTGGCCGATGCTGCACTGCCTTCCAAGCTGTAACCTGAGGAGCCAGCACATACGCCGGCCCTCCCGCTCTGCCACCCCACTGCAGTGTTGGAGACGCTGGCAACTTATGAGGCCCAAGGCCTGCTCACCTATACGGCTGTGCCCGCGGACAGCGAGGGGCGGGTCAGCGCTGCTGATGTGGCAGCCGCCATTCGAGACGAGACCTGCCTGGTCACGCTCATGCACGGGTGAGCAGCTGCTTTGACACACATGCGCACGGCAACAGAGGCAGGCTGCACAGTCGAAAGCCGCGCAGCAAATGCTATGCGCAACACCGTTCCTCATGCCGCATGCCACGCACACCTGTCCTTGCTCTCGAATCCTCGGTCCCGCAGCAACAACGAGGTGGGCAGCCTGCAGCCGGTGGCAGAAGCGGCGGCGGCAGCGCGGCAGCGAGGCGTGCTGGTGCACTGCGATGCAGCGCAGGTGAGTTCAGGTGTATGTGGTGAGCTGTTTCGTCACAGAGCGGGCTGTGCAGCAGGATTTGGGATGCTGTGCATGCTCATATTGGTGCGAACAACGAAGGCAGTGGCTGCCCAGCCAGGGCCGCTGCCTGCCCGCCTGCCACCTCGCTTCATCACCATGTACTGCCTGCGGCCCCATCCCACTTGCGGCAGTCGATTGGCAAGGTTGCAGTGGACGTGAGGCAGCTTGGCGTGGACATGCTGACGATTGTGAGTTGCACAACAACAGAAGTGGTAGTAGTTGAACAACAGCACAGCACTGTGTGCGCACGTTCCAGGCCCCTGCCACACTGGCATGCGCAATGTCAGGTTGAAACAAGTGCCGTGCTTGCAACCAGCACCTACCGCCTCCTCCAGCGTGCTCAGCTGCTGCTGTTCTGAAGCTCAAATATCTCGCATCTGCCTTTTCTCATCCCCAGGTCGGCCACAAGTTTGGCGCACCCAAGGGTGTGGCAGCGCTGTTCATTCGGCGCGGAGTGTCCATTGAGCGGCTGCTGTGCGGTGGCGGCCAAGAGGGCGGGCGGCGCGCCGGCACTGAAAACGTGCTGCTGCTGGCGGGGCTGGGCAAGGCGGCAGAGCTGGTGTCTCGTGAGCTGCCTGCCACCTCAGCCCACATGCGCACGCTACGAGACTCACTGCAGTCGCAGCTGTTGGCGGGGCTGCCGCCGGGGGCAGCTCGCATCAATGGCCCAGCTGAGGACGGCCAGCGCCTGCCCAACACGCTCAGCATCGGCATCAGGGGCATCCAAGCCTCGGCGCTGCTGGCTGAGCTGTCGGAGCAGCTGGCAGCCTCAGCGGGCGCAGCGTGCCACAGCGGCGGGCAGTCGGTGTCAGCAGTGCTGCGTGCGATGGGCGTTCCGCATGAGCACGCGCTGGGCACCCTGCGCCTATCGGTGGGCAGGCACAGCACGCAGCAGGATGTGGACCGCGCTGCTCGCCTGATTCTGGACTATGCGCGGCGGCAGGGTGTTGCATGATAATTGGGTTGCTGCAGCGCCCTAGCATGTTGCGGCCGTGCGGCTCCGTGCTGTGTACCCCTGAGCTACTACTTTATATCTTACACACTCATGTTGGTTCGTTTTGGGTCTTGAGAATAAACAGCATCGCAACAAAATCACATTTGCATGGCAGAGGATAGGGGTGGGTGAGGTGGGGAGGTACACTGGGTGTGGGGCACCGGGCGTCGTGCATTGGAGGGCGCACGCGCACGCCGGCACGCTTTGGTCTTTGTTAGACGAGACGAGGGTGATAGTTAGGACACGCTCCCTGCCCACACAAAATGCCGGGAGTGTGTGCAGGGGAGGTCTACCTACTACCGTGCCTCCCCTGGGCTGAATGGTGGTCAGAGGAGCCCACAGGGCGAGGCACCAAGCTGGCCGATGGCTCGCGCCAGCGCAGGCAGTCGGAAGGGTTGGAACCTAACCAAGCTGCCGGCAACGGGGCGCCACAGCCGTTACGAGCGGCCGGCTGTTTACCAGTCGTCGTCGCTGCAGGCAAGAGGAATGGAGGCAGGTGCAACCAAGGTGAGCAACTCTGTAGCAGCCACATGTGCAGGCCTGGGTGTGACGCCATCCAAGCGAGCAAGGATGGGCTGACCTCTCTTCAGAAGCAGGCGGGCAGTCTCATGCAGCCCCAGCTGTCGCGCACCTGAACTCGCTCTTCTTCTTCTGGTTGGTGAAGCCCTGCACCACGCCGATCACCACGTTGAGCAGGAACATGAACACCTGCGGCAGGCGGGGTGGGTGGCAGGGCAGGCAAGGGTCAGTAAGGTTGATGGTAGCACGTGCAACACCCAGCCGCACTGGAGCAGGCAGGGCTCACGCGCTGCACGACATGATGGGGACCTCCGACTGCATCCGGTGTGTTTCAATCCGTCCGCCAACCATCCAACCGCATCCCGATGTGCCCCTGCCATACAACGCACCATGAGGGAGAAGATGGTGGAGAGGCCAAACCCAAACACGGGGTACACGCCAAAGCCGGGGAAGAAGGGCATGCCAAAGCCGCCAAAGCCCCAGCCGCCGACCTGCAAAAAGGTGGCCCCGGGCAAGGGTGGCAACCGATGTCAACAACCGAGGGGGTGGTTGGGGTGTTGGTGCAGGGCAGCGGGGCACTGGGTGCCATGGTGTGCAGCCAGGCAGGACTGCAAATACAACGCACCAAGCAATTGCTGGGTGCTCTTACAGCTGCCCAAGATGCCCCAGCAAGCCACACGAGCTGCCGCACGCCCCAAAGCGGCCGTCATGCGTGCTGGGCTGCAGCTGAGCCAGCCACACGAGCACAGGTGAACCTACCACGGGGGGCGCGACGATAACGTTGTTCTGGATGCGGGTGGAGGAGGCCGCCGGCCTGCAGCGACGGACAGGGGAGCAAGGGTGAGCGTGTTAGAATCCATCAGCCGATGGCCTGCACTTGCAAGCTCTGAATGGTACTGGAGCAATGGGCAAGCGACTGCACATTGCTGCAACATGCCAGCTGCTGTGCAGTCCCGCTGCAGCCTGCATGCGTGTTTGCTGGGAGCATTTTAGAACGGTGCAAGCAGGACTCACGGGGGAGCCGCCCTGCGAGCGCTGAAACCAGAGCTGCCGCCCACACGGCCGCCGGAGCGAGCCGCCTCAGCCATGTCGGGAGTGGCGCCGAACAGCAGCGCAGCACCCAGGACAGCCGCGGCGGGGGCCGCCAGCCTGCAGGGGGCAACAGGCAGCACGCAGGAGGTCGTTTAAGGGCTGAATTTGAGGCGACCAGGTCCGGAAAAGCTGGAAGGCGCCGGCTGCCACCGGTGGGCGCCGCCTGCCGCCGCCGCCGCTGCTGCCAGTGGGCGCGCCTGCTCCCCGCCTGATCCACTTGCATTCGTTGCCGCAGTCAGCCCTATGGCCGCGCCACTCACTTCTCAGTCAGGGAGCGCTCCTCCTTCTGCTCGGCGGTGGCGTAGGCTCGGAGGGGGCCCCGAACGCGCTGCGCAGTGCGAGCAGCGGTCGGCCTGAAGCTCGCCGTGAGCTGGGGACGCGCAGCGCAGAGCATTTTCCTCGAAGAGAGAATGGGTCGAGCGCACGGGGCCACGCTACACGCTGCCGTCTGGCGTAAACGTATGTGTGGTGAAATTCGATGAGGACCTATGGCCGGTGGGCCTGTTTCGGTGGCCTCTCGGCGGCTCTGCCAGCGCAACTTTGCATGGGGCGCTTGGCCGAGCTTCAACTGGGATTGGCACCCTCCTAGAAGGCATTGATCGCAGTCAAGGTTGAGGCTCGATAGCGATCAGCAGCACCAGGCTTCTGTGCCGGAATGGGCTCGGCTGCCGACTCCCCTGCAGAGCCGGAGCGCGTGTGAGTGGCAACTCCGATCGGGTATCAACACACGCAAGCCACTGACCGAGCCACGCGGCCTGTCCCTGCCCCTGCTGCCGCCGCCGCAGTTGCCGCCCACCGCTGCCGATCCCTGCTGCACTCCCCTGCAGGGCCTTTGTGCTGGTGGATGGCATCGGTGATGTGTCCATCCCCGCCTTTGGCAACCGCACGCCGCTGCAGGCTGCGTCGGTACCCCACCTGGATGCGATCGCAGGTCAGAGGCAACACAGTCCCAGCTCGGCGCTCTTGCCATGCAGCGCCGCAGGCGCCCGCTTCCCCATTGCCTCTCTTACCAGGTCCCAAATGCTGCATCATGCATACCACTGGCCTGCAAAACAGTGCTGATGGTCGGTGCTCAACCGTTGCTCGCACAATCCATCCGCAGCTGCCGGCCTGTGCGGGCTGATGGACCCCGTTGAGCCTGGGCTGGCCTGCGGCAGCGACACAGCACACCTGTCGCTCTTCGGGTGTGTTCACTGGGCTGGGTTGCTGGTGCCCAGCCTGCCTATGTTTGCATGCGAGCTGGGTTGCAGTCGCCTTGCACACATGCTGCTCAATCGCAACTTGATTTGCTGCATGCTGCAGGTGCTGTGAAGCAGCTGCTTCTGCTGCTGTTGCTGCTGACGTGCGCAAAACATTGCTCCTGCCCTCACAGTTACGACCCTCGCATCTACTACCGCGGGCGGGGAGCTTTTGAGAGCATGGGTGCCGGTGCGCTATGCCCATCCTGGATCCTGATGCTGCTGGGCGAGCACGGACAACACTTGCTTGCTTGCTTGCTCAGCTGAGGGCGACAGATTCGCTCGTGTTGTACCCTGCTGCCTGAATCACCCCAATAGTGTACTCATGCACCCACACACTCATCTGCCCATGCAGGTCTAGACATGGCGCCTGGGGACATCGCCTTCAAGTCCAACTTTGCCACTCTGGACCCCCAGAGCGGCATCGTGGTGCGGCGCCGCGCAGACCGCCGGTGCGTGGGGCTGGCGGATAGCCTGGCTGTGTTGGTTGCCCCGACCGTTGATGCACAGACAGCTTGCTGGTTGCTGGACGCAGCCCATCCGCTTTGTTGGATGCTGCGTGGCATGCTGAATTGGCTGCTACTGGCTTTCCAGCGCAAGAGGCCGTGCACGGTGTGCTGAGCATTTGTGTGCGCACCGCCTGCAGATTTGAAGACCTGGGGCCCGTGCTGTGCGCTGCGCTGGATGGCCTGCGCCTGCCCAGCTTCCCACAGGTGGGCAGCTGTAGCCTGCACAGCAGCAGGCTGTGGGTCGGCAAGGAGCGCAGGGCCGTAGGTTAGCTGCACTGCAGATTGCACGCCATCTCACTCGCTGCACACCTGAGTGCCAAGGGGTGCACCTACTGTCTCATCACCCATTCTGCCATGCACTTGTCTCCGACACGCTGCAGCACGCCGTGAGCGTCAAATATGCCACCGAGCACCGCTGCGGCGTGGTGGTGCGTGGGCCGGGCCTGAGCGACCAAATCAGCGGGACCGACCCTCTGAAGGACAACCTGCCGCTGCTGGTGAGTGCTGCTGAAATATCCACGCTTGGTTCCAGTGATTACTGAGCACTGCGATTACACTGCTGCCGGCCCTGGCAAGCCGCTTGCAAGCCGCTTGCAAGGCTGTGCGTTGCCTGCTCCAGTGTAGACCCAGCAAAGCCTTAGCAAGTCAAGCTGCAATCTGCTGCCTGGGACCTTTTCTTGCTGCTTCATTCGCAGCGCGCTGAGGCGCTGGATGGCTCTCCGGAGGCAGCCCACACAGCGGCGGTCGTGAACGAGCTGTCAGACTGCATGCGGCAGGTGGGCTGCCCTGTGCGATTGTTGTGCTCGCATCTTCTGGGCTGCTGGCACCCAAGACCGACCGCATGGCACCACCGCTGCATTAGGCCAAGGCAGCAACCGTCAACAGGGGAGTGCACACTTGCAAGCGTTGCTGTTTGCTAGGACCGCTCACTCATGCCTCGTGCAACAACCACTTGCAGGTGCTGGAAGCGCACCCCGTCAACGCACAGCGAATTGCAGAGGGCAAGCCGCCTGCAAATGTGGTGCTGCTGCGCGGCTGCGGCTCCCGACTGGCCCTTCAGGTGCGCCTGGCTGGCTGGAGTTGCTAAAAATTGTTTGCTAGTTGTCAAACATTGTTTGCTGGGGGGCTGGTGCTCAAATGCGCTGGGCACTCATGGCAGCCGCGTGCTCGGACGCTTGGCATGGCATGGTCACACCGCCCCCCACCCTGGTTGACGTACGCTTGCCGAGCCTAGCTGTTGATGGTTGCACCCCATTTCTGCTGAATTCCTGCAACCCTCTTCCCTTCTGCAGGAGTTTCGGGAGCGGCATGAGCTCATCTGCTGATCACCCCCAGTCTCGACTTCCTATCGGCTCTTCCGCCACCACCCCGGCTTTCTTTTCAACCCCTCGTTTCCGCAGGAGTTTCAGGAGCGGCACGGGCTGCGGGCGTGCATGCTGGCCCCCACAAAAATCATTGCAGGGCTGGGCATGAGCCTGGGCATCAGCGTGCTGCAGGCAAGCAGGGGCCAACGTTTGTGCGTCGCAGCTGGGCGCTGGTTGGACTGCGTGCAGCAGCTGCTGAGAGCATGTGGGGCCAACGCTCGTAGGTGGCAGCTGGGCTTCGGCTGGACTGTGTGCAGCAGCTGTCGAGAGCATGTGGCAAGACGCTGCAAGGAGTGGCTTGTCCCACATTCCTGCAGGTGCCGGGGACCACGGGCGACTACCGGACCCTGTTCCACCGGTGCGTATCCGTGCCTGGCCTGCCTGTGTGCTGCCGTGTGCTTTAGCTGCCGCAGGCGCCTTTGCAGCAGGCATGCTGTGCAGCTGCGACCTGGTCTGTGGTCTGTGCCATCGCAGCGCGTTTTGCAACTCATCACCCCATGCCCAGCTGCTCAACCGTACGGACAACAGGCCGACTCAACAATGCCTGCCTGCGGTCTGCTCCTGCCTGCCCGCAGCAAATCGGAGGCGATTGCAGAGGCGCTGTCTACGGGCGGCTTCCAGTTTGCCTTCCTGCATGTCAAAGCTGTGGACGATACGGGGCACGACTTCCTCACCCACATGAAGGTGGGTGGGTGGCCAGCATTTTACTCTAATCTTGCTCCCAGGAAGACCAAGGAATAAGCTGAGTGGTCAGTAGCTTACTCTAACCTAGCTGCCAGCAAGACAAAGAAATAAGCTGAGCGGCGCCGCCTGCATGTCCAGCCTCACCGTTGGGCGCTGCGTTCCATCTGCTGCTGCTCTAACAACCCTGCGGCAACCCTACCCGTCAATGGTCCTTCTGCTGTTACCGCCCGCAGCCGCGGTATCAAGAGGTGGTGGACCGGATGGTGGGCCAGCTGGTGCGGCTGCTGTGGGAGCAGGAGCGCGACGGCAACGGGCGGTACAGGTGCGCAGGCTGAAAGGCTACGGAAGGAAGCTAAGGAGGGCTTGTGTGCAGTGCATGGTGCAGTGCCGGTGTGGCTGTGCGGATGCTTCAGGGGCCTGTGCATTGCATCGCAGCTGGTGGCACGTGGGTGTGCAGCAGCCAGTGCACCAGGCTGTGCTTCTGTGACTCCATGTGTAAGCCTGATGCCAGCCATCGATCACGCCCAGCTTCTGCACCGATCANCCCCCCTTTCCAATTCCCAAACGCAGCATTGTGGTGACTGGGGACCACTCCACACCGGTTGAGTTTGGGGACCACTCGCACGAGCCCGTGCCCTTTGCCATCGCGCACGTGCGCCACGTGGTGAGTGAGCCGCCCTGTTGTGGATGCCACCGCTGTATAGCTGAGCGCCCCTGCTTGCTGCACAGTCGGAGGATGTATGTGTGACGTGGCCGGTATGCAGCCCTTTGGTCGGCACCGCAGCACGCTGGCTGCGCCACGGCCAGATGAGCAGTGTGATGGCTTTGTCTCATGGCTGCTCGTGTGTCCTGTGTTTCCTGGCCTGTGCAGGTGCGGACCCTGGGCGGGGATGCAGCAGTGCAGGCCATCCCTCTGGGGCCCATTCCACACCCCGAGGAGCAGCAGCAGCAGCAGCAGCANGGTNGCAGCAGCAGCCAGGCAGGCGGAGTGGTTGCAGCANCACCAAGCGCATCAGTAGCAGCAGGCAGCAGCGGCGGCGGGTCTGAGGATGCCCAGGCAGACGGCCAGCAGCAGCAGCAGCAGCAGCAGCAGCAGCAGCAGCAGCGGCAGCAGGCATCACAGCCGCCGCCGCAGCAGCAGGCAACACAGCAGCAGCTAGAGCCACTTGGAGACCCAGTGGTGGCATTTGACGAGATTTCGGTGGCGGCGGGGGCGCTGGGGCGTTTCCCGGGCAGCCAAGTCATGCCGCTCATCCGGCAATTCATTGGGCTGGAAATGGCGGCCTGAAGGCGTGTGCCAATGCCTATGCACCCTCATCAGCCCATGTAGCACGCCGCACCTGGTAGCACGAGTGAAGCCGTGGGAGGCTGGTGCAGTGGCGCAGGGGTGCCCCTCACATGCAACTCTTGGGTTGTGTGCAGCTCAGCTCTCAGATACTTGCCGCAGCTAGTACATGAAAGCTCTCCCTGAGCTATCATCACCTTGACAGACCCCTGGTCACCATCATCTGCTCGGCAGCATGCGCAAATGCACCGACGCAGTGCCGCCAACACGGCAGTGTTGGCGGCGTCCTTGCAGACTCTCCAAAACGCCAATCGGTGGCCGTTCGCGTTCCCTGTAACACTCAAAGCGCTCGCAAGCCTGCACCGAACCCCAAACCACGCGCCCGATGTCCTGCGCTTCCAGGGAAACGCCGCACCACACGGCAGCCACTCGCACGCAGCGCTGCTTCACGAGGAGAGCACAGCCCAAGCGCCGCCCGTTGTCACAAGCGGCGGCCGCTGGCCAGTCAAGGTGCGCGCACCGCCACGCCGCCGTTGCCGCCTTCGCCAACGCGACATGTGCCGCTGGGCTCAACACCCCTGGCCAATTGCTTCATTTCTGCCTGCAGGCGCTCGCTGCTGACTGGAGCAGGCGGCGGCCTGGCGCTTGCAGGCGGCCTGCTTGCAGTAGGCGGCGTCGCCGCAATGGCAGCAGCAGCCAGCGCCGACCCCAACGCGCTTGTGCGGCAGGGCATGAACAAGTTTAGAGACAACGATGTGGAGGGCTCAATCGAGGCGTTTGATGCCGCACTGGCAGCCCGGCCAGCCATCCGGCCCTACCTTTGGCAGCGCGGGCTGTCGCTGTATTACGTCAAGGAATATCAAGAGGGCGCACAGCAGGTGGGAAGGCACATGGACATGGGGCTGGGTGGGGTGTATCAAACAGGCAGCCGACAGCAGATTGCGCAGCCTGGCTTTTGCATCACATGCACGCCTCCGTCCCATGCAAGGACAGCCGCCTTATCTCCTCTCCCCAGTTCCGGGAGGACGTGGCAGTGAACCCAAACGACACGGAAGAGAGCATCTGGACGTTCCTGTGTGAGGCCCAGATGGTGGGAGCAGAGGCGGCGCGCCAGCAGTTCCTGGAGGTGCGCCCATGTGTTTGGTATCAGCAGTAGCCCGGCAACATCGCCGGGCAGCTGCATCCCAAGCCCCGCCACCAGTAAGCCTGTGTGCACAAGTTGGATGCACTCCAAGGCTGAGGCATCCAGACTGTCCCCTTCTGCACCCACCAATGTGCAAGCAGGTGGGGCGGGACCCGCGACCTGTGATGCGCGCTGCGTACGAGTGCTTCAGGACGGGGGCCCAGCCGGACGCAATCCTGCAGGTTTGTATGGCTGCTGGCTGGGCCTGGGGCAGGCAGCCGCACGACAGGCACACCGGCCAGTTGGCCAGGCAAACAGGCCTGTTGCATGTACATTCTGGCGCACAGCCTGATGCAATCCCTGCCCACCCTGTTTATCCACCTTGCTTTGGCAGGCGGCACGGGGAGACCAGCAGGGGCATGACGCCTTCTATGCCCTGCTCTACGTGGGGCTGTGGCACGAGGCGCATGGCGATGCTGTGGCAGCTGAAGCAGCCATCACCCAGGTGCGTGCTGGCAGGGTCTGCTGTTGGTCCAGGCACCTGCTGCTGCTGCTGCTGCTGCCGCCGCCGCCCATACGTATGCTGTCGCTCGGCCCCTAAGTTACACCCAGTTGCAACAAACACCCCTGTGGCTGCCCTTGCTGCTGCCTGCAGTCGTGCAGCACCCAGTACGCGCAGCAGTCGGGCGACTACATGGCAGCGCTGGCACGTGTGCACTGCCTGCGGCGCGGCTGGCAGGCCTGAGGTGTGCCAGCCTTGCAGCCAGCACTCGCAGCAGCGGCCGCCATACAATTGGACAGCTTGCTTGTGGTGCTCCATGCTCTTGACTGGCTTAGCCTTCTCTGTAAGCGTATTTTCGGCTATTACAAGCGAGCGGCTCTTCTGGGTTCAGCCAGGTGCTTGCGGTGTGCGTCCATGCGAGTGAGCTAAACTGTCAAGGGCTGCTCGGGGCCCGCGGCGCCGGCGCCAGCGGCCGCTGCAAGCAGGCAGGGGAGGGCTGCCCGCGCCTCGCGCCGCGCCGCGCCCCTCGCCTCGACAAGCAGGCGGCAGGTGCCACTATGCAGGCGGCATAGGGGCGGCTTACGCCTCCTTGGAGGCAACGGAGGCCATGCGGATGGCCCGCTTCTTGGCCAGGGACTCGGAGCGGCGCTCGCGCTGCTCCTTCAGGCGCTGCACCAGCAGCTTGTGGTACTCGGCGGCCTGTGGTGGAGAAAGAAACAAAGTGAAGAGGGGGGATGGTTAGCCAACATGCATGTTCAGTTGCTACACTGGACTGCACCAGCAGCTTGTGGTACTCGGCGGCCTGAAGAAAAGGGGAGAGGAAACAAAGTGAAGAGTGCGGCGGACTGGGCCACAGCTGCTTGAAGCTGCAGTGGTGCAATTCAGGCATTGCAAACCCGCTGCAGCGTGTTGGTCATCGGTTACAACGAACACCCCACATCAGCATATATGCGGCCTGCAAAGAGACTAACAGCAACCCGCGAAACAGGCGCAGCGCACCTCGGTCTTCTTGCGCGAGATGCGCTCCTTCTTGATGGCGGCCCGCCGGCGCTTGCGCTGCAGCACCTGGGGCGTCACCAGGCGCTGGATCTTGGGGCACTTGATGGTGGTCTTGCCGTTCTGTGGCAAGGGGAGAGCAGGACAAGGGGAGTGAGCCGACGAAAGGAGGACATTGCGGGATAACAAAGCGTAACCGTGCGCTGAGCGTGCAGTTTGCTGAGCTGTGCTGCCAGCGTGAGTCGTGCCAGAGCGCTGCCCGGCTGCCATAGCTGCAGTGGCCTTGCCAGATTGCCGTGGCTGCTGCTTACAACGTTGCGCCGCGGGGCCACCACTGCTGCCGCGACTGCCAAGGCTGGTGCGCCATGCCAGCTGCCTGCTGCATTGCTGGCTGGTTGTGCTGCCTGCTGCCTGCTGGCAGTGCCGCTCCCTGAGCCTGCTTGGCCCCTCAAAGGAGCAGCCAAGCGCCAACAGCTGAACAGTGCAGCTGAACCCCCAAAACAAAATTGAACAGCGCCCACCGACCCCAACTCAAGCATGCAAGCAACCCTCTTCGCACCTTCTCCACCTTCTTGCCGTAGATCTTCACGTAGTGGCGCACATCGTCGTCCTGCAGGGTGCAAACGAAGGGATGACCAGCATTATTATGTACATGCCTGGGGAGTACGGTGCTGCGCCACTCGCCCTCTGGAGCGAACTGGGGACCCAGGCGGCAGCCTCACGCGTGCACACCCCCGTTTGGATTGTTTTGAACCCCTCTGCACACCTTGGTCAGGTTGAACATCTTGCGGATCTTGGACGCGCGCTTGGGGCCGCGCTGGCGGGGCTTCTCCTCGTCGGTCAGGCCCGGCAGCTCCTGCTCGCCTGCAGCAGAAATAAACATAAACGAGCAGCACAGGGGTGAGCACGGCAAGGAGTTGGGTGTGGGGGAAGGCTTTTCTTCGCCCGTCGGGCCCCGCAGCTCCTGCTCGCCTGCAGAACAAGCATTCAAGTGCCAGCAGCCCAGGGGTGAGCATGGCAAGGAGCTTCTGTGCATCGTGTCGAGGCTGGCAGCCTGCCTGCAACAACAGCAAAGTGGCAGGATGGACGGGCATGCCGCCCAGCGCCCCTGCTGCTGCCGCAGTCCCAGCCATCACATGCTGCACGCGTCTGCTGTTTCGTCCACCTGCTCGCATTGCACATCCACTGCTCGTCCCCAGCGATCCAGGGCTTCCTGCTCTGCTCACCCTTCTTCACCACCGCCAGGTTGAGCACCCAAACCTGCCCTTGCACCCCAACGCCTGCTCTCCCAGCTCCCAGCTCCCACAGTTGTAGTGCTAAAACAGTGCTCACCCTTCTTCACGATCACCAGGTTGAGCACCGAGAGGTCCTGGGACACGATGCAGCCGCGCACCGACTTGCGGCGGCGCTCGCCGTTGCGGCGGCCGTAGCCGCGGAAGCACTGGTCGCCGGGCGACATCAGCACCTGCACAATGAGAGCGTCGCAGCAAGCACAGATCAGAGGGCAGCTGGACTCAAACGAGCGGAAGCCAGGCCGCCAGTTAATACCACCGCCTACTGCACCTCCCCGCTGCAGCTGTCAAACTGTGCAGCGCTGCTTTGTGCCCCCATGCTGTCAGCCGCCCACGGGCTGCAAGCGTTGGACAGCTGACGTGCGTGCCGTGGCGATTCGCTGCCCATGCTGCTTTGCTCCAACAGCTGCCCGCCAGCTGCTGTGTTCCCGCTTGCCATGCTGCCTCCACCGCATGCCACTTGTTGCTGGTGGGAAGTTCCGCAACTGCCCAGCAGCGCTGCGCAGTGCCGCTGCAGTGCTTGATTGCAGCAGCAAGCCGGCCACGCCTGGCAGGCCCCGCTGGCGCAGCAGCTGCCCTGCCCCTGCTGCATGCCGGCCGCAGGCCCAGCAGGCACCACAGCCCGACCCCACTGCGCCCTGCCAGCACCACGGCCCTCTCAGCAGCACGCCTCCCCACCCATCATCCCAGACCCCAGGATTTGCCGCCGCACCTGCACGCGGCCGTTGGTCAGCACGCCCTGCTTCATGGGGAAGCCCTGCTTGTCCTGGCCGCCCATGATCTTGAAGACGTAGCCCTTGAACTCCTGCGGGCAGAAACAGGAGGGATGGAGCAGGAACACAGGTGAAGAGAGGGAACGGAGCAGAGCCAGGTGGACAGAGGAAACGGAGCATGCCGGCGCGGTGAGCAGGGGCCGCAGGCCAGCATGGAAGATGCGCCGCGCGCTGCAGCTCGGCGCTGCCTCAGCATGCTGCAGCTGCGTGCTGTGTCAGGGCCGGGAGTAAGGGGTTGTGCGATCCCGTTGCTGCCATGGCATGTAGCGCGGCAGCGGCTGCATGCCGACGCTGCCGTAGCAGGGCGTGCGCCATGCCGGCTGCCGTCGAACGCCACTCATGCTGCGACTGCCTCTATGACGCGTAGCCAAGCCTGTAGCATACAGCCTCCCACTGCCAACAGTTTGCTGCTGCTGTCGCACGCTGATCGGACGCCTCGCCAAGCTGAGGTCGCTGCCATGCTGCCGCTCTTCGCTGAGTTGCTGCCGCCATGCCAAGCCACAGCTGCACATGGAGCGCCTGCCAGCACTGCAGCTGCCTGATCTACTGCGCAACATGCAGTGCTGCAAAACGCACCATCCACGGCATGCACCGAGGCAGCAGAGGCTCAGTGCAGCCACTTCTGCGCAAGCAGCCAACTCAAGCGCACCTCGCCCAGGGCCTCGCCGTCCACCTCCTGCGACACGCGCTTGTCGTAGAAGGCGCGCCTGCGAGAATGGTACAGCAACAGAAAGCATTCAATGCAGCGAAATGCACGAAAATGCAGGCTACAGGTGGCCAGCAGCACAGCCGGGCTGCCGCACGCGTGCCGCCCTCGCGACAGCCGCCGCCGCTGCCTGCGCCCGCGGCTCACAGCTTGGCGTCATCCTCAATCTCCAGCTTCTTCTGGCAGCCCGTAGACGGGAATGCGATGTTGAGCTTCATGGTGAAGCCTGCAGAGGGGGCAGCACGGCAGGGCAGGCGTCAGCCGCCGGCCGGACGAGCACGGGGCGGGCGCACTCSGCGGCMATKCGCCCTCTGCCGCCSCGGCGCGGCCTGCACSCTGCCCCMTAGGCGGTGCGCCAATTGCCGGCCGCAGCGGCGCGGTGCAGCACGCCACAGTGCCGCCGCCCAGCATGGCCGATGCTGGGGAGCCGCCTCAGGGCCCCATCGTCGGCCCGCAGCCGCTGCAGGTGATGCACATTGCTGCCGGCCGGCGGGCCGCGCCCCAGCCGCCTCCAGCCCCGCTGTAGACCCCTGCATGGTCGTCATGCTCCTCCCCGCGCTCACCGCTGCTGCCAGACGCCACGCCGTCTCCAGTGGCTGCTGGCGAAAAAGGACCGGGGCTGGCTGGGCAGCCGGCCAAGTGCTGCTGTGCTGCGGCCGCCCATGCGGGCCTGTGGGGCAGACATGGCGGCCTTGCTGCTAGTGCTGCACCTTGCAGACTGCCTCACCTACCGATTGGGCCGCTCAGGAAGCGCCTGCACAGTGCCGCGAAAAAGCCCTGGTTGCGCAGCGCGAAGCGGCGGCTTGGCGGTCTAGGTGAGCCTGGCAGTGCTTTGCAAGCTATATAATTCGGTGGACAGGGGTGCAGGACGCTCAGGGAGCCGCAAGTTGTTCCGTGCTGCCAATTTACGGGACGTGGTGCCCTTGCTGCTCCTGCCCAGTGCACTATATCTGCTGGCAAGCCCATCGAATTCCACGGCCAGTGCGCTGGGTGCCCCACTGCTCGCAGGAAGTCTTGCCAACCCAAAACCAGGCGCCTGGCGGGCTCCTGGGCCGCCCTAGCTGCAGCAGCAGCGCAGGGATGGAGCCTGAGCAGCCCTGGGAGCTGAACGCCACAGGGTGGGCCGCACCGGCGGCGGCGGCGGCGGCATACACCGGCGAGTCAGGTCAGGCTGCTGCCCCCGGTGCTACTTTGTCTGCCCTCTGAACTGCTTTTGCATTGCTGGTAGTGGCTGCAATTGCAGGTTTGAACAAGCGTCTGTTGCAGTTGGCGGTTGTGCTGCTGCAGCACCCAACTTGATGCTGCCTGTAGGCACTGGTGTTGCTTCTGCCGCTTGCCCCCTGTTCACACCCCCACACCTGGCTTCTGCCCCTCGCCCTCCACCCCTCATGCCTGCTGTGCGGCTTCACAACACCCCCTACTCACTCCATCCACCCATGCAGACCAGAGCGGCGGCGGGCGCCAGCAGCGTGCCGCAGCGGCACGGGCCTCGGCACGCGTCACCGGCTGGCACGATGAGGAGGCTGCTCCGGAGAATGCAGTGCTAGGCAGCGACCTCTATGTGACGGATGAGCACCGAGCGGTGGGCGAGCGGCGGCGGGAGCGGGAGAGGCAGCGCGACGCGGCCGTCGTGGCGGGCGGCAGCCCAATGGGAGGCGGCAGCCGCCCTCGCCGCAGCGCTGGCCTTCTCAAGGTGGAGGAGGAGTACGAGTTT